>CAOKZL010003471.1:0-92475 GCA_948472985.1 Iguana delicatissima | reverse complement strand
AAGCACACATGTATGCATGCCAGGGGCCCTCTTTTGAACTAGTGCAAACTGCACATCGGTGGGATGGGGCTGGTCCACTCATGAGCAAGGGCTTTTTATGCATTTATACTGGATGTCAGAGCTTGGAAGAGTGGCCTTGCTGGTGATCTGTCTTTTGTGAATTATGTATTATTTACTATAATACTAATCTCATATCTTATATCGGTTTAAAATCTCAGGGTGGAGTGCAGACAAGAAGGCAATCTGAAGCTATTTAAATAGTTTGGAACAACCTAAAACAATTTAGAGCATTTCAAATGATAAAAACAATTTGTGTGCTTAGAACTCCACAATTCAGTCAAGCCATGTTTCATGTTTTGGGAACTTTCTCTGTATGTTCAGAATTTTATACAGGCATACCTCAGTTAA
The DNA here is from genome assembly GCA_948472985.1 of Iguana delicatissima. Classification (NCBI taxonomy): domain Eukaryota; kingdom Metazoa; phylum Chordata; class Lepidosauria; order Squamata; family Iguanidae; genus Iguana; species Iguana delicatissima. The sequence continues at coordinate 92,067 of CAOKZL010003471.1, read as the reverse complement.
TAAAACTTCTGACAAAGAAGATCCTTTCGAGAAAGGCTTTTTATGACGCCTCAGCTCCCCTTTTCTTCCTTATCCTCTGTCTACCTGTATGTTTTATTGCAGTGTTGGGATTGGGAGGATGCTGAAAATGGGCTGGAGAAACACAGACTTTTAACATTGTTCTGCCGCAGTGTTTCTACAGAAAACAATGCAATAAAGCTTAAGTTGGGAAAGCCTATACTGTAGTTGTGTGTGTAGACAAGGTAAACAGCAGCTCCCTCTAGAATCCCTTACTGAGCACACATGAAAGCAAAACAGAAAGAGAAGGGGAAAGAAGATAAGTTCATCTTACCAACTAACCCCCAGAATATTGAAGAAGCATACCTCTACAAATTTGGGCACCAAAATGGAAATCAGAAGAAAAGTGGAGGCTGGTGAAAGGAAAAACAAAACAAAACATCCCAAGATGCATTTTGGAAGAAGCTTTGAACTGGTCTCTAAAAGGTTCAAAATATTTTTCTTTACTTATGCAAGTTTTACCTGACATGGTTGTTTCATTCCACATGTGCATGTTATTTGTTTTGAATAAAAAATTTGCTGAAACATATTGAACTGCTGTTCTTTGTGTGGTATACAAACCTCGTTCTATTCTTTCCATGTTATTTCTGCCTCTAATACCAAATTATCTGCTAAAGAAGTCATGCCCAGGAACACACACACTTCATTAACTAAGGTATGCTTTTATTGGCATGGTACAAGTATAAATTATATATAACTAAGTCCCTGTATTTTTTGGTGTGTGTGTGTTGTGTGTGTGTGTGTACTATTGGAGTGATTTTATTCCCATGATGTATTTGACATGCATTTGCTGAAGTATCTACCCAAGTCAATTTAAGATAAATTTTCTGTCATGTAACTGAAATAGGACCAAGGCTTTACTCAGAACAGATAAACCAATGGTAGGATGCATGTGTTACCACCCAGCTGCTGTTTGTTAATGACCACTCTTGATTACCATATATTTTACACATTCTTCTCTTACCCAGGAGTTTCTATCTAAAAATGTGGCCAATTGAGAGTACATTCCATGCTTCTGATAAAGTGGGCTGCAGTTAATGAAAGCCTATGGTCAGTCACACTCCCAGGTTTCTCCTGGCTACCAGGTTGTCGATTCTAAAGATAAAGATGTTCCGAGTTGTCATCAAGATCATTAAAAATGCTGGGAATATGGACTTTTCATTTGTAGGCAATAGGGTTTTATACTTGAATTCTGGGCGTTACCTGGAATGCTTGTTACTAAAGGATCCAGAATTTTGTGCATTAACCTTATTGTGTATGTCTGTTTTCTCTGCCCTTTATCTATATATAGACATGGATAGAATTATATATCTATACCTATCTAGCTGTCTGTCAATTTTTTGAATTTTGGTTCTGGTTCCAGGTCTTTGCTTATTGATTTTGTGTTTCTTCTGAGGGCCTTTTTCCCCTATGTTTTTTTTTTTTTAAAATTTTGAGGTACGTAGTGGCACTTGAGCAAGGGTTCTTTGTGTTCTTGCAGAACCCAGTGACCTTTGAAGATGTGGCTGTGTATTTCACAAAGGAGGAATGGGCTTTGCTGGACCCAAACCAACGAGCTTTGTACAAAGAGGTCATGATAGAAAATTACGGGAATGTGGCTTTGCTGGGTAAGAAACTTTCCTTTGACAGCTGTTGTGAAGCTTTGCCCTACTGGGTGCCATGAGGGTTTTATCCTAAAACGTGGCATATGCATTCTGGAAATAAATAAATAAATAAATAAATAAATAACATTAAAATATCTATTTTGTTTTGACTCCTTCCTCCCCTTCCTTTTAATGTTAAGGAAATGGGCCTCAAGCTGAAGCAATGCTGCTTTTTTTTTTAGCCAGTTAGCATTATATCTGGGGTGGGGAATCTTGGGCCCTTGGATGTCACTTCCCAGAAGCCCCAGCCAGCATGACCGGTACAGAGTTGTAGTCCAATAATTTGAAAGATCAAAGGTTCCTTGTTCATAGTTTATATGAAAATCACAAGTTGAGCTATATAAAGGCTCTTTTATCTTGCTTTAGCACCAAAATAAGTTAGGGATGAGACTGAAAAGGAATGTCTTCTGGACATATTTAGTGAATCTGGATGCTTGCTGGACATCTTCACCAGCACTGTCTCTTTCAAGAAGAAAGGACCCTCCTTACTCACAACTTTTCCCCAGTGTTTAGAATGCCAGTTATCTTCAGAGTTAGGTGTATGAGGCCTTTGGATTTGGAACACTTCTGTTACGCTGGGCCGTTTATTAGAGAAACAGTTTGTCTTTTTCAGTATCTGGAGTAGCCTTTAGATGTAGAGAACTGTCTAGCAGGAACCATCTTGCTTCTCTCTCTTATGAACTGCATGTTGTTTTGTAGTCTATGTATAGGAGTTCTAATTCTTTGCCTGAGTTCCCTGCAAATAGGCCAAGACACTGTTACATTCCTAATCCTCAGGATCAGTGACAGTTTCCTGGAGCAATAGTTGTTCTTCTGACCATAGTCAAGGTCCGTTTGAGTCCTGAGAGCTTCAGCGGGGTGTTGATGGCTGCCACAGTGAAGTTGCATGAAGTTTAAAGGGATGATTTCTCCCTGGAATCTGAGCCATGCACTCTGTGGCATTGTGGTTGTTAGCAAGTGGATTGAGAACTGGATTCTGTTTCTACCACAGTTACAGGATCTTGAGCCAGGCACACTCTCACAGCCTAATTAAACCCATGGGTTTGTTGTGAGAGTGTGGCGGGGGTAGAGAAGGCCTATGGGCATGGGAGGAAAGGTAGGCTAAATACCTAAATAAGTAAGGAAAATGAGAGAGCTTCATCACACAATTTCTAACTAGCTTGAAGACATTTCCACCACAGAATAGAAGGGACAGTGGCTTAGAGTGGTGCTGCTTAAAGCAGTGGTCTGTGGACTGATGCTGGTCCCCAAACCATTAACTGCTGATCTAGGATGGAAGGAAACAAACAATGGTAGCCAGTGGTCACAAATATGGTATCTGTCCCTGGAACACTGGAAAAAAAATTGCTGGTCCTCCACATAAGAGATTTTAAGAAACACTGGTTAAGAGTAGGTGTAGGGAACTTTTGGCCTTTCAGATATTTTGACCTGTGACTCTCATCACCTCTACCTAGTTTGACCAATGGACTGAGAGCTGTAGTTCTAAATGGATGAAGGATTCCTCCACTTCCACCATTGGGCTTCAGAATCATGGATCAGGATGCCACCACTACAAACCTAAGATGGGTCACATGATAGTATGTGGTTATAAAAGGAATGAGAAATTGAGGTCCTAGGACTAAAAGGTTCGCAGCTACTGGTTTGTAGGGTAGTGCTATACATGTTTACTTGGAAATAAATCTCAGTGGGACTTGCTTCCAGGTAAGTGTGTATTATGAGAGCCAGCGTGATGTAGTTGTCTGAGCAGAGACCAGGATTCAACTCTCCACTTGGCCATGGAAACACACTAGGTGACCTTGGGTGCATCACAAACTGTCAACCCCACAAAACCCCATGATTGATTCGCTTTAGGGTCACCATAAGTTAAAAACAACCTGAAGGCACATTACAAGAAGAAGGAGAAGAAGTGTGTATTATGGAATGGTGAACCTTTTTCCTGTCAAGGTGCACCTTAACTCAGTTGAAAGCTGTAGCTAAATCTTGACAATGCTGAGCCAAAATGGGTAGGCTTTAATAAAGCTTAGAAATGTTTCTCCTGAGCTGTGTAATTCCCAAAATTCCTTAGCCAATCTGGCCAGTAGCCATACTAGCAAGGGGATTCTGGGAACTGTAGTTCAAAAAAGTAACTTTCCTAACCTCTAGTTTTGAAACTAGCTTGAGGTCCATAGCTGTGCCTGAAACTAGGCCAAGACCCCCATGTAGCTGTTAGAGCTCTGGTTTCTCGCCAGCCATGTAGGATTGCAGCCTTGGGTAGTTTCAAAATAGAATCCTCCAGATTTGCAAGGGACAAGGAATATCAAGAACCAAATAACTGAATGGAGCAAGGCTTGAGAAGACTGACCTTCCAGTTGTTGCTCAAATCCAGTTCATATCACCTCTGCCAGCTTGGCCAACGGTGAAAGATAAGGGAAATTGAACAGTTGGTGGCACAGAGGTTCCCTCTCCCTGAAACAAAACTTCATTGTTCTGAGGCAGTGTATCTGTGACAAGTTGCGTGCTTGGAACAAGCAGCAAAGGAAGTATTATTTTTGGCTTTTATACCTAAAATGGTTTTGTACCTAAGGTGTGGAGCTCCTTTCAGCAGGAGGGCTGAATTCAACTTCAGAAGAGTCAAGAAACCATGAAACAGTGAGGTCTTAGAAAAGGGGATGTGGTCTATCTCGGGTAGTTCAGAAGGTCAGATCAGGCTCCATTGTTTGGGGCTCCCCTCCTTGCTTTTTACTCTGCTTGCGGGCACTCCAGGAGCATCTCAATCTCTCCAGAAAGGGAATGTTACTGGGCATGTTGCACTCTTGTTCTGATCAAGCAGAGATCTTGCATCTTTCTAGAATGTAGAATTAATTCCATTGATTCCTCTTTTCTCTGCCTCCTGAGAAGGGTTTTCAGCTCCTAAGCCTGGTCTTGTCTTACGCCTGGAACAAGGGGAGGACCCCTGTGTACCAGAGTCTCATGCCTTTGATGGAAGGAAGATCTTTGACACTAGCTCAGGTAAGATGTGGTGGCTTGTTGATTTATTCATTTATTTTATTCATTTTAAGGTAATTCTTTCGCTAGCGAGGCTTCCAGAGGAGATTATGTGAAATTGAATAAAAGCAATAAAACAACAGACTATTGAGAGAGATGGCAGTGATGACACTGGGCTGCTGCTTCCTCTGCCTGGAAGGCAGTCGATTGCAGTGACTTCTTGTGAGGAGAAAAAGAGCCCAATCCCAGCTTGGTGGGTGAGCAGTTAGTGGAGTAGGAAATGACAAGTATTTTGGGTTTAGTCAGGGCTTCTTGACATCTCATTTGAGGAATTACTTTTCCAAAGAAGCTTCCCTGGTGCCTGCGTTTTGGTCCTTTCAGTGCCAGCTGAAGACCAGTTCTTAATGCTTTTAGATCTTAGCACTTTTCTTATTTGTTGTTGGTTTTGTTTTAGTTTTACATGATGTCATATTTTTATTCTTTGTGGCTGGTTGTATTCGTATTATTTATATCCTGAATTTTCTCAAGAGTTGGATTCAAGGCAGTTTGTTCTTGGATTTATTATGTTGCCATCTCTAATCACTGTTTTCTTGTATGCATATTGTATTCATATGTGTTAATATTTATTTAATATATTTTCCCACCCAGAGAATTCTGCTTAGCGAGTAGCCTAAAAGTGCAGTGTAAACATAGAGTTACATTGTTTGAAAGTGCAATATAAACATAGAGTCATATGAAGGAAAAGATCTCTCTTAGGATTTGCTGATATCTGTAATCTCACACTAATAAATAGTAAGACTGCACTCTTGTACCTCAGTATCTTTGTTCAGAAGTGTGAGTGGAGAGACCATAGCTCAGTCACAACATGTGTGATTTGCATAGTTCATTAAGAGCTGCTTCCAATCAGAAGAGGTAGTACTTGGCTGGAAGGACCAATGGCTTGGCTCATAATGCAGGTAGGGAAGAGATGACATGACTTAATGTCCCTGGTACATTAGGAGCATGTTGACAAGAAAGTATTAATTCCCCCCCGCACTGGCCTGATTTTCAAAGCTAGGATTTCAACCTATGCCTGTCAATATATTTTGTAATATCCCTTCACTGATGGCTTCTTTCTCTGTTTGCCCTTTACTTGTCTCTGCAGATAACCCTCGGAAAAAGCACTTATGCACTGTGTGTGGGAAACGTTTTACTCAGAAACCAAATCTAACCAGACATATGAGAATCCACACAGGAGAAAAGCCTTATAAATGTCTGGAGTGCGGCAAATGTTTTGGTTGTCATTCGCACCTTATGAGTCACCAAATTGTCCACACTGGGGAAAAACCCTACAAATGCTTGGTGTGTGATAAATACTTTGGCCGCAAAGCCCATCTTGCCAGGCACCAGGGAATTTATGCAGGAGAGACACCCTATAAATGCTTGGAATGCGGGAAACATTTTGCATGCCAGTCGCAGCTTGTGATCCACCGGAGATACCACACGGGGGAGAAGCCCTATAAATGCTTGGAGTGTGAGAAATGTTTTGCCGACCCATCAGCCCTTGTGAGCCACAAGAGAATCCATGCAGTCGAGAGGTCTCATAAGTGCCTGGAATGTGGAAAGAGTTTTGTTCAACAGTCCCACCTTTTGAAACACCAGCGAGTCCACACTGGAGAGAAACCATACCAGTGTCCAGAGTGTGGGAAATGTTTTGCTGATCGTTCTGTTTTTGCGAAACACCAGAGAGTCCACACAGGAGAGCGACCCTATAAATGTGCAGAGTGTGGGAAAACATTTGCACGCCAAGAACACCTTGGGAGCCACCGGAGAGTTCACACGGGAGAGAAACCCTACAAATGCTTGGTGTGTGGGAAATCTTTTGCCCGTCAGTCACATGTTGTGAGCCACCAGAGGGTCCACACAGGAGAAAAACCTTGTAAGTGCTTAGAATGTGGGAAAGCTTTTTCTGAACGCTCAACATTTGTGAGGCACCAGAGAACCCACACGGGAGAGAAGCCGTATCGATGCTTGGACTGTGGGAAATGCTTTGGCTCCCCATCACACCTCACAAGGCACCACAGACGACATACAGGCGAGAAACCCCACCGGTGCATGGAGTGTGGGAAAGCTTTTGCTGATCGCTCAGCTTTTGTGAAGCATCAGCGGGTCCATACAGGTGAAAAGCCCTATAAGTGCACTGAGTGTGGGAGATGCTTCGCTAACCGGACACACCTTGTTACCCACCAGCGCGTCCACACAGGAGAAAAACCTTATGCCTGTTTAGAATGTGGGAAAAAGTTCAGTGCAAATAGAAGCCTAATTCACCATCAGAGGCAACACATAGGTGAGCTACTCTTTTGATGACAGAAATGCGAATTTGCCTTTGACCAATATGCTCCATAATTTATTTTATATGTTTCCTTTGTTTATTTAATTTAATTTTATTTACTCTATTTATTTAATTACTTATTAGTTACTTTCCTGTCCTGCCTTTCCTCTAACAAGGCAGTACACATGGATCACGCACAGCCCCGTGTACTTCTCTCCTGTTAACAACCATGTGGACTGGGCCAGGGGTGTAGCAAGGGGTTTGTGGGTAGAATGAAGACCAATCATTCTACTCCTGTTGAAATTTTCCTTCAGTCTTCACGTGCCCAGCATTGCACTATCTTAAAAATTTAATTAGAACATTTAGAAATACAGTTTTGGCACCCAAAGAAAAGGGGCATAAAAAATTACCGAGAGAGTGCAACACACACAGCAGATGTAAGTGTTCTAGGTGAGGACAATCTACAATGCTCAAAATTGGGAGACTGAACAAAAAATTTCAATTGGAGAAGGAGAATTCTTACCGGGAGGAGGGCTCACTCTCATCCCCCCCCAGCTACATTTCTGCATCAGGCTGAGAGGGAATAGCTGGCCCAAAGTCACCTGGTGAATTCCATGATTCCAGAGGGGCTTGGTCTTGGATCTCCCACAACCTTTGCCAGCACTCTGTCTACTACACCATTCTGTCCACATATTTATTCCTTTTATATTCTTACTGTTAATAAAGGTACAGTAGCATACCTACTCTTATTTTTTTTTTTGATTAAATGACAACCTCTCCCTTTCCTGTCTGCCTCCCTACTAGGTATTTGCCATAAGTTGTTGGGCACTGAGCCTTCGTTTTCCCTCTTCTCATCCTGACCCAAGCTCATATAGATTCCATTAAATACAGAACAGTCAGAGGCTATTGGAAGTCTGTCAAGCCACCATTTCTCCCATTTGAAAACACATATTTCTGTGTATGTAGAGCCTTCTTGGCTGTTGCACCCCAATTGTGGAAAGCCCTTCATTGGAGGCCCAACTGGTGCTAATTCTGGTTTGTTTCTGGTGCTAAAGCCAAACAGGAGTTTTTATTAAAGCTTTGGGAACTTTCAAAGTACGTATATGCATTGTTTCAAATTGTTATGGTCTTAACTATTGCTATGTTTTGTACAGTCTTATCTTGATGAAAGCATTTATGCTTTTATTCAAGAATTGTTTTGAATTGTTTATGTTGTACGGTGTCCTGAGATCCTGTGATGAAGGGTGAGATAGAGTGTTCAAATAAACAAATAAATAAATAAAATGAGCAGGAATGGGCAACCAAGCAAGGACTGGAAGCCAATTTTCCACCCTTTATTGCCCCCCCCGTCACTCCCCAGTTGTGCTCAAATACTTCCCTTTCCCTTGTTTGGCCTTCAGAATGGCAACCAGAAGGGACATAGTTTCACTTCCTGGTGCAATTTAGGAGAGGAAACAGAGGGGAAAGAAGATATTGGAGAGGAAGTGGGAGTTTCTGAGGGCATTTGGGAGCATAAGGGGGCATTTTTAAAAAATGTTTGGATACATTGAGGAGGGCATAGAGCACCACTTTCACCTGAAAATCATGCAGACATGTTTTTTTAAATGGGGGCTTTTGCAGGTGTAAAAGTGGGGTCTGGGGAACCATACTTTCCCCATCCCAGATCTACAATATCATCCTCATATTGTCAGTGTTGCCTTGTTGCACTTTCAAATTGACTGGCACTCAGCTACCTGAGTTCACTGCTAGGTAGAATGATGGAGAGACATGCTATGAGAGTATAAACGAGGGGTAGGCAACATGTGGCCCTTAGATTGCATATGGACCTCTGCTCATCTTTGCAGGTCTCCAGCTACCCCAGATCTCTCAGTATTCACATATGCCCAAAGGAAAACTGTCTCCCAGTGGTGCCCCACCTCTAAGCTTCCAGCTTGTTCAGAACAATCATAGTTCTTCTCTTCTCCAAGCATTCTCTAGCCCTACAAAAGAGATTGAGTGCAGTTAGAAATATATTTTGGACTGGTTTCGTTTTCTTTTTTGGAAATGGTGCAGTTCAGTGTGGCTCCCAGGGCCAAAAAAATTGCCCCTGGACTGCTCCCCCCGATCTTGCCTAGCCCTAGGTAGGATAAAGGTAGAATCAGACTTATATGGTCCCACTGTGCTTTCAATTTTGTTTCTTTCTTCCATATTTTTTGGAGTGGGGGAGAAGGGTGTGGCTTATTCTTATTCAAGGTTATTCTTTTTCCATTTGACAATCCTTTCAGTTAATTTTGTTTCTGAATTCTGATTCTCATTCCAGGATATCCTCTGTCCCAATGCGTGGAGAACATTTTGTTGACCAATCAAGCCCTGTGTGATACTGGAGAAGCTGCTCAGGAAAACAAACTGTATGAATGGCTCGCCTCTGGGAAGTGGATCTCCCTTCAGGAGTCCCTGGTTCAGAACGAGGGAGTCCACACAGAAGGGAAAACCTTGAGCACATCCTGAACACAGTGAAACATTTGTTCAAGAAACCATTGCTCTGTGCTGGTCTATTCTCCACAACGATAGATTGTGGCAGTGTCACAGTCCAAAGTTCATCAGACTTAAGGACACTAAAGCAGAAATGAGCTTTTTGAGCAGTGTTTGAAAATTGCTGCAATTTCAGATGTCATTACTTGGATACTGAATTTGAAAATCATAATATGAGGCTTTAGATGTTAAGTGCTCTCTGATTATTTGGTTTTTATCAGGTTTTGAATATAAAATGTCATAAGCTATTGATTTTAAAATAGTCGTAACACCACTGCTTGTCAGCTATTCAATATTACTAGAAGGTGCTATTGCATGAGTATTATCAAGTAATAGTTACCATTCCATTTCAGCTATCAAACAGTAAGCAATGTTGCATGTCAGTGATAAAGTACTAATATTTTGCATGCCAGGTTGTTTACATATGCCTAAAATCTCCATGCCTCTGCATGGTACCTGTCAGATGTAGTCGAATTGTAATACCTTTGCATGTTAGCTAGGAATTATAGTCAAATGCTAATATTGTTGCATGCCAGCAGTTAAGTAGTAAAGCTTATGCATGTATATGAAACATTTTCAGGTAACAACTGGGAAATATCATTTTGTGTCAAATACTGGCCCTGCACATTTAACATTTGGCATAAAAACTGACAGGCTAATTTATGAGCACTCTGCTTCATCTCTGAAGGGTACTTTTTCAGAATGTACAAAAGAGAGATTTTCCCAGGATTTCCGTAGGGTGTAGAACTCTTTTCAGCAAATCTGATATAGAGCACATACAGGAGGTTCTGAACTTCTTAACCAGTCAAAGGAAGTTGCCTCGTATCATGACGTCATGGGGCCATCTCGGACAATATTGTCTGCCCTGATTGGCAGACTCTTTAGGGCTTTCAGAGAGGGGTCTTGCCCAACCCCACCTGCACATAACAGGAACTGAACCTGGGACCTTCTGCATGCAAAGTATGTACTCTGCCGCTGATTTGGAGCCCCTGCAAGTGGCCTGACTCATGGCAAAAGTCTTTTCAGAGCAGTTCTTCCTACTTTCTCCTTTGGCACTTTGTCTGTGGCTAAATGTGGGAGTATTGGCATGCCAAGCAGTGGGTGCTCTACCACAGACCCTCCCTTTAGGGTCTATTAGTTTGGGAGGGGAGAACACAGGCTGGGGTTTCCTCCTAGAAGTTTTTTGAAATTACCAGCAGGCCTGAATTAGGCCCCTCAGCAACCAGCAGAGCTGGCCCTTCCTTCCAGCAGAGCTGGCCCTATCATTAGGCAAAGTGAGGCAGCTGCCTTAGGCACAGATACTGAGGAGGATGGAGTGCTAGGGAAGCATTAGAAGAAATAGCTGTGTGTGTTCTGCAGCCTACTGTACCCCATCTAAGCCGAGTTGCTGCACCTCAGGTACACTTAAGGACACGGCCCTGTCACTGTTATTGAAGTAAGATTAAATCTCCCAGCTAGGTTGGTGTTTGGACATGGTGGAAGGACCATCTTGGCCTTTCCCTCAGGCATGAAATACCTTTGGTTGGCCTGGCCTTTGTCTTGGAGGTGCTGCAAAGAACCTTCTTTGGTATAGCAGGAGGGAAGAGGGGGTCTAAAGAAAGACATGGCAACAAAAAGAGAACCCACGTCTTCCTCATTGCCCAGTTCAGTGAGAGGTTTAGTTCCTAGAGCAATCTTCAGGTTATGGTTTAACAGCCCAGTGTTAGAGCCAGCGTGGTAGTAGAGTGCTGGAGTGTTGGTCTACAACTGGGAAGGCTAGGGTTTAAATCCCCATTCAGCTATGAAAGAGACTGACCTTGGGCCAGTCACATATACTCAGCCTGGCCCATTTTACAGGATTGTTTTGAGGATAACCTGTTGGGGTTCAGAAAACCATGTGCATGATCTTGAGCTTTGGAGGAAAAGTAAAAGTCAAGTAGAACAAAAAAGCTCAAAATGTGTACTTGTGTGTGTGCAAAGCACACCTGTGCGCTCTGGAAGAGGAGCTGAACTGGTTTGAGAAAAGAGCCTAGTGATTGAAGGTGCCAAGAAGAATTAAGAAGAAAAGGAATTACACCAGCTCACCCCAGCCTGGGTGTGGTTAGACTATAACTGCCGCCATTCCCAGCCAGCATGCTGCCTGGGGATAGTCTGAGTTGTAGTTCGGTCTCACCTGGAATGTCCCAAGCTGGGGAAGGCTGAATGCCATGCTCTGGGAATAGGGAGGCTGATGTTCCTTCTGTTAAGAGCAACATGACTCCCATGGGTGCCTTTTTGTCAATGAGGTATCTGGTCCTAACAGTCCAGTCATTCTAGCATGTGGCAGAGTTGAGGTGCAAGCTTAGAGCAGGGAGGGTAACTATATGACTTCTGTTTCAAGGGGTGACTGTGTATTATTTGCTTTACTGTATACCCTGATAACTATGTTCTTCAGGGGTGACTTTTATTAAATGCTTCTTTTATTTCCTATCACCTGTTCCTGTCTAATTCATTTTTTTTTTCTATAACTGTGGCCTGTGATCCAACCCCTATATCCTGTCCTCTTTTCTTCATCCTTCCAAGCGACCACAGATTCCACCAAAGACCTGTAATATAACGAGGGGGTGAAAAATCCCCACGAGTAGTAAATTCTCCAAAACAGTTGTTCTTAACCAGGGACCCCCAAAACTTAACTCACAATTTAAATATTTAAATTTAGATTTAAATTCTCAAATATTTAAATATTCAAATGTATTTATTTATTAAAGGCTTCTGGAGACTAGGATTCAGATCCCTGCTCAGACACTGGGTGACCTTGGGCAAGTCACATTCTCTCAGCCTCAGAGGAGGGCAAAGTAAACCCCTTCTGAACAAATCTTGCCAAAAAAACCCCCTGTGATAGGTTCACTTAGGCGTTGCCATAAGGCAGAAATGACTTGAAGGCACAGAACCATAAGTGCCGCTGACAGAGGGAGGTTCTTTCTAGCTATCTTGTCTCTAGTCCTTGAAAACTGACTTATGGCAACCCTAAGGTGAACCTAGCGCGGGGTTTTCTTGGCAAGATTTGTTGCCTTTGCCTTTCTCTGAAGTTGAGAGAGTGCGACTTGCGTTGACGTCATGCAATGGGTTTCAGCGGCCAAGTGTGGATTCAAACCCTAGTTTCTAGAGTCATAGTTTGGGTATGTGCATATGCCTGCTGCCACGTACTTTTTGCTGCTGCTGCTGCTGTTAGTGTCCAGCAGCAGGGCTTCACAGACCCTCTGTGAGGGTTCCAGAGTCTGCAGACCCCAGGTTAAGAACTATTGCTCCAAAACATTTCACAGCCTTCCCCCTCCCTGAAACACACAAAAATTGAAGCCAGAAGTGGCCTCTGGTTAATTCCAGGTTAAGAAATTTCACTGATTTGGGGCGCAGTTTTGAGGTGATATGGCCCACTGAGGATTTAATGAGGGTTACTCTCACATAAGTGGGTATAGAATCACAGTGAAACTCTCACTAAGTCCACACTACTAAGGTAGCTGAGAAAAAAAGTGCAGCTCCTGCATTTGTGATTTGTGCTAATCAGTACTTGAGAATAACATCCTGTGGCAATGAATAACGGCCATTTCCACACTATACTGTTATAGTGCTATTATTCCACTTGCAACATCCTATGGAATCCTGAGGTTTGCAGTTTCGGGAAGGGCCAAGCGGCCCTTCCCGAAACTGCAAACCCCAGGATTCCATAGGATGTTGCAAGTGGAATAATAGCACTATAACAGTATAGTTGTGGAAATGGCCAACAAGTTGTCAAATTCAACCCACCACGTCCAGTTGTAATACACACTGAGGACGGGGGTTGAAAATGGAAATTAGTACCAAAATTTCCATTAAAGCTGAGGGGTAGAATATTCAGGAGAAACAAAAGGAGTAACTTCACAACCGAGTGGTAACTGTGGAATTCAGTAGCATAAGATGGTGTCAGTGACAGCTGTCAACGCAGGCTTAACAGGCAATTAAAACACATTCATCACTGGTGTTCTGTATGGCTTACTGGCTATGATGGTACTCTGACCAGTCTAATCGGCAGAATGTACTAGGACTCTAGGGGTCTGGATTCAAATCCCCGCTTAGCCGTGAAGCTCAGTCAGTGATCATAGGTCACAATCTCTTAGCGTAATTTAACTCACGGGGCTGCTCTGAGGTCAAAAATTAAGAGGCATGTATGCTATCTTGACCTCCTTGGGGGAAATGAAGGATATAAAATTGTAATAAATCAAAATACAGTCTAGATATGAATGGGAAAGTGTTGTTGTGCTCATGCCCTGGTTGTGCATTTCCCTGGGTGTGTCTCGATAGCCATCCTGAGAAACATTCTAACACAGGCTACACTGTATATGTGAAACACACGCACACTTCACACAACTTTTTAGTAGCTGCTTCTGGTATTTCAAAAAGACAGTGGGAGTTCCAAATATGGAACTCTAACATTACAATTAGTTTGGCCCTAAATGCTTTTGTCAAAGATGTTTCTCAGGCCTTTTCCGCACTAAACTGTTATAGTGCTATTATTCCACTTTCAACATCCTGTAGAATTCCGAGGTCTGTAGTTTCCTGAGGCCAAAGAGCTCTCTGGCTGAGAATTCAAAAGGCCCCTCCCTAAACTGCAAACCCCAGAATTCCATAGGAGGTTGAAAGTGGAATAATAGCACTATAACACTGTAGTGCGGAAATGCCTCAGTGCCCCTGTCCTTCTGGCGAAGGGGAAAGACGGAGTAATAATACACTGCTATCCTTGAATTTGTTTTCTGTAAGAATTATCAAGTTGCTCATATTAGTCTCAGTGTACATTCCCACCCCCGCTCTGGACACACCATGGTGTTATAAGACAAATTTGCAACAGATTCCGACATCTACTTTCATACTACATGTATAGTTAGTATTATGTGAGTTATTTTATATCAGAAATAAATCTCATTGTTCTGTTTTTCAATGTCTAAAAATATAAAAATCTTCCCCATAAATGTTTGGAGAAAGAATGTTGAGAAATATATGCTGGTGGATGTGTTGGCATGGCCGTGTGGGACTTGAACCCACGGTCGACAGGTACCTCCAAGTGGGACTTGAACCCACAATTGGCAGTGGATACCCCTGAGTGGGGAACCCCTCCAAACTTGTTAGGTTACAGGTGAGATTTGAACTTCCCCTCCCAATGGCTGGTGCCAAATGGGACTTGAACCACAGTTCGCAGTCACCCCACACCCTGAAAAATGTGTGGGCCAGACTTAAAATATTAGGTTCACACAGACTACATCGAGTGGTCTAATACCCCAAGTAGTCAACACAATTGTGAGTGAGCTCTGAATCAGCCTGGAAAGATCTCTTAACTTTGGCCAAAGGGACTGCCCGCTCCAGCAAGAATGCAGTCAAAACCACTTCCTACATGAGCAAAGGGAAAAACAGTTTATTGAAAAAAGGGATGGGTTAAATAGGTCTGAGATCTCACAGAGCATACAGTGATCTCATAGAGCATACAGCTCATGTGCAAGAATATTTGCTTTCCCAGGACTAAAATTCTGATACATGGTTGATAATAGAGTAACTTCTGGTTAGCAATGAACAATGAACCTTGATTCACACACGTATTCACTCAGCAGTGAAATATAATAAATATTGTTATAGTCAGCGCTGGGAACTCAGGCACTGAGCTTTGCCAATTAATGACAGCATAATTTTACATAGGACAAGGGGCTGACAATCTTTAAAGTTGACTAGAATTCAAAACGGAGGACTTTAGTTAAGTAAATAGAAAAAGACAAAGAGAGAGTTTCTTTATAGCTTAGACATTTAAGCAGGCGATACCTGCTGGGAATTAAACTGTCCAGGGTGTGGAATCTCCTAACAGCCCTGCAGAGCAGACCAGGGAAAAAGAGGGGAAACACTGTCCTCTTTGCCTGTACTCTTTTACTGCTTACAGATGCGTCCTTATTACACGGGGCCTGCCCTCCCATTAGTACGAGGCAACCTACCACAGACAGCAGATGCTGTAGGCTGTGGCAGCAGTTTTGCCTCTCAGACCCTTGACCTGTGGCAGCTGATGGCTCTGATGTTAGAGGAACAGTGAGTCCACTTTGGGTTCTATTCTGAATTTTAAATGAAATAGCCAAGGTGCTGACCCCTAGTCTCCTCACAAGTTCAGCAGCTTTGACAGCTCTTTCGAAGTTCAGTTAAAACCTAGAGCAGATCAACCACTCCATTAACTTGGAAGCTATCAGCTGCAATGCTCAAATCATTCGTTCTGGGGTTGCCAGAGTGAAAACTGGAGAGGGCTTCTGTGCACTTGGACAGTTGTGCGGAAAAGGGAATTTCAGCAGTTGTTGCTTGCCAGACACCAGCTAACAAGCAACTCTGCTGAAATTCCTTCTTCTATACAACAGGTAAAAGTACAGAAGCCCTCTGCAGTTTTCACCCTGGCAAGCCTAATTTTAAGTTGGGAGAAGAGTCAAATTCAGAGTTGAAGTAGTATCAGTTGCCTAATTTCTTTCTATATGTGGAGGAGGGATGAGGATGGGCATTATATTTTTTGCCTCAGAGAACACAATGTTTTGGGCTGTTTCTACAGCTTGGAGTGCCCAGAAATACATGTGTGCGTGTGTGTGTGACACATAAATATTTCATGCGTCTCAACTGAACCTTACTTAAAAACTTATCCTGCACCAGCTTGTTATAGTGCTATTATTCCACTTTCAACAAAGTGGAAAGACCCCTCAAAGGCCCCTCACTAAACTGCAAACCCCAGGATTCCATAGGCTGTTGAAAGTGGAATGATAGCACTATAACAGGCTAGTGCAAAATGGCCATGGAAACCCTTCACAGACCTTGTAAGGAACACCAAGGGAGACTTATCGGTTGCTGGATTTGATAGGTAAAAATAAGGTGGATTTTAGGTTACTAAGGAGAACACATGGGAACATATGATTTTAAAAAGGAGGTAAGAATTGATAATTAGAACCAGCAGCTGAAGCAAATCAGGAAGTTACTTCTATGTTAAGTGTTTGTCAAGTGTCAAGTGTTTGGGTTTGTATCTTTTATAAACCTAACTATGTAATTGTGTAACTCTGGAGAGGGTGGGGCTATATTTTATCCTTGTCTCTATTTTACAGTTATCTATATCTTTTTTATCTTTTCTTACCCTTTTTTCTCCCCCCCTTTTTTCTTTCTTCTCTTTTTCTTTTTCGTCTTTTCTTTTCTTTTCTTTCTTTCTTTCTTTCTTTCTTTCTTTTTGTGTGTGTATTTGTATATTGTACTAGTATATCTACCTGGCATAGCCCAGGATTTTATTTTCTCATAGGTAATACTTGTTAGAAAGATTTGAGAACCTGTGTCTCTAATTCCCCAAACTGTCTTGTCCAGTAGCTCTACCTTTCCCCCATATTCCCCAAACCAACCTGTGCTCAGAGTTATTAATATACAGAGGTCGGGTTCCGGAGGGAATCCACTGCCCTCCTCCGTGGCGTTAGGCCTCATCTCCATAGCAACTGACCAGGCCCAAGAACTCTCTGGCTGAGAAGTCTAAAGGCCCGTCTCTAAACCGCAAACCCCAGGATTCTATAGAGTTTTCTTAGGCAGCCAATAACATGAGGTCTTTGCCTGACACAAACGTTTACTTTAATACAGTGGTTCTCAACCTGTGGGTCCCCAGATGTTTGTGGACTTCAGCTCCCAGAAGTCCCAGCCACTATGGTCAATGCTCAGGGCTTCTGGGAGCTGAAGTCCAAAAACATCTGGGGACCCACAGGTTGAGAACCACTGCTTTAATATATTAGATTACAAGTGTATGTCGATTTTACATCAACATTTCATGCATGACAAATCCAGATTTCTTCAAGTCATAAAAGAACGGCGAGTATTAGCTTCACATAAGCAAGCAGAAGAGAAACTACAGCTCCCAGAATCCTCTCTGAGTCTGAAAAGCGCTGGGAGGGCGAGGAAACTACAATACCCAGCCGAAGGCGGGGCGGGTCTGGAGGGTTGCCCGGGCGCAGCAGCCTCGGCGGCGAAGGCGGGCGCCGGAGATGCTCGCGGGTCGGCTGCCCGGATGCCTCGGAACGGCGGCGGGGGGAGCCGAAGGGACCCTGGTGAGGAGGGGCAGGAGGAGGGGGCGGTCCTTGGCCCCCTTCTGCGCGGGGGGGGTCCGGCAGCTCAGTCCTTGGCCCGGCCCGGCCTCAGGGTTGGGTTGGGCGTTTGGGAGCCTTGGCGGGTGGGGAGAATCGGGGAGAGCGCGCGGGTGGCGTTTCCTAGTCTCCGCTTATTCCTGAAAGGCAGGAGGCGGAAAAGGACAAAGAACAGGACACGGAGAGGCTGGACAGCTAGTCTTTCCAATGGGCGCTGTGGTCTGAGGCCGCTTCCGCACTGGAGTGTTATGGCGCTATTATTCCACTTTCAACCTCCTATGGAATCCTGGGGTTTGCAGTTCTCCCGAAACTGCAAACCCCAGGATTCCATGGGAGGTTGAAAGTGGAATAATAGCGCCATAACACTCCAGTGCGGAAATTCAGTTAGACATCCTGAGGGTAGCAGGTCGAGGAAGGCTGCTTTCAGGTATACCTAGAGTCCTAGAGCCAATACTCTTCCAGACAGGTGACCTAAATACTCTAAAACAGCGATTCCCAAACTCTAACCCTCCAGGCCTTTTGGACTTCCACTCTCAGAACTCCCAGCTGCCTTGGCCAATGATCAGGGATTCTGTGAGCTGAAGTCCAAAACACCTGGAAGGCCAGAGTTTGGGAAATAGTGGGCCTAAAGGCACCAGATCCCATCTGATCTTGGAAGCTAAGCAGGGTGTGTTCTGGCGAGTCCTTGGATGGGAGACCACCATTGACTACCAGGTGCTGTAATGAGCTGCAAGGAACTGCTGAAAGGAACGGGCAAAATCATCTCTGAATATATCTTACCTAAGAAAACCCTATGAAATTCATGAGATCCCTGTAAGTCAAAGGTGACACACAACAGGCACATAAACACAAGGGGGAAGGTAGGATGAGCCCTATAATTGGGTAGAATGGGTCTAACAGGAAAAAAAGCTGCCTTAATATGTAAAAAAAATAATAATAAATGTGCAAAAGAACTTAGTGGAGAGAAATTGGGGGAAAAGAATCCCAAGATGCATCCTGAGCGCTCTAATTTTCAGTTGCAGGAGCAAGGAGATAGGCAAGAAAGGTGAACAAGCAATTATTGTTGCTGTTGTCTGCCTTCAAGTCGTTTCTCACTTATGGCAACCCTAATGTGACTGGTGGAGAGGAGAGGACACTGAAGAATCATAGAATCATAGAAATGTAGAGTTGGAAGAGACCACACGGGCCATCCAGTCCAACCCCCTGCTATGCAGGAACACCCTCAAAGCATTCCCGACAGATGGCCATCCAGCCTCTGCTTAAAAACCTCCAAGGAAGGAGACTCCACTACACTCCGAGGCAGCATGTTCCACTGCCAGACAGCCCTGACTGTCAGGAAGTTCTTCCTGAGGTTCAGGTGGAATCTCCTTTCCTGCAGCTTGAATCCATTGCTCCTTGTCCTGGTCTCTGGAGCAGCAGAAAACAAGCCCTCTCCTTCCTCTACATGGTATCCCTTCAAATATTTAAACATGGCTGTTATGTCCCCTCTTAACCTTCTCTTCTGCAGACTAAACATCCCCAGCTCTCTAAGTCTATCCTCATAGGGCATGGCTTCCAAGCCTCTCACCATTTTGGTCGCCCTTCTCTGGACTTGCTCCAGCTTGACCATGTCCTTCTTGAACTGGGGTGCCCAGAACTGGACACAGTATTCAAGACGAGGTCTAACCAAAGCAGAGTAGAGTGGTACCAGCACCTCCCTCGATCTAGACACCATACTGCTGTTGATGCAGCCGAGAATTGCATTGGCTTTCTTGGCTGCCGCATCACACTGTTGACTCATGTTCAGCTTGTGGTCTATGAAGACTCCTAGATCCCTTTCGCATGTACTGCTATCCAGCCACATGTCCCCCATCCTATATTTCTGTATTCCAAATATCTGGCTGAGGCCATTTCCGCACTACACTGTTAGAGTGCTTTTGTTCCACTTCCAACATCCTGTGGAATCCTAGGGTTTGCAGTTTAGGGAGGGACATTTAGGCCTCAGGAAACTACAAACCTCAAAATTCCACAGGATGTTGGAAGTGGAATAATAGCACTATAACAGTGTAGTGTGGAAATGCCCTAAGTATTTATAACCAGGCCTAGAACAATGACATCAGAAGTCTTGGAAGTCTCAACAGATGAAGTAAGTGTTCTTCATCTAGCTCTAGAGGCATAGTTAGACCCCCGTCAGATACCTCCTACTCTCCAGCAGTTATTAAATTCCCATGGAGGTGCGGCTCCTGCAATTAAAAAGGGGATTTGGAAGGGATGTTGGTCACTGTGTGAGGCTGGTAGAGCATTCCAAACTCTGCAACAAGAAATAAGTGGTTTACGATGGCGTAGACTGGATTTAGCTATTGTAAGTCACTAGCAGGATGTGAACACCATTCTATTTTCTTCAGTCACAATATAATATGGGAAGAACTGTATTTCTCTGAATTGTCCCATTTATGGTGCTTTGCATGTTAACCCCTCACAGAGCATCATAGAATCATAAAGTTAGAAGAGATCCCAGGGGCCATCCAGTCCAACCCCCTGCTATGCAAGAATACCCATCAAAGCATGCCCAACAGATGGCCATCCAGCCTCTGCTTAAAAACCTCCAAAGAAGGAGACTCCACCACACTCCGAGGCAGCACGTTCCATTGCCTGACAGCTCTGACCGTCAGGAAGTTCTTCCTGAGGTTCAAGTGGAATCTCCTTTCCTGCAGCTTGAATCCATTGCTCCTTGTCCTAGTCTCTGGAGTGGCAGAGAACAAGCTCGATCCCTCCTCAACATGACATCCCTTCAAATATTTATACATGGCTATCGTGTCCCCTCTTAATCTTCTCTTCTGCAGGCTAAACATACCCAGCTCCCTAAGCCGTTCCTCATAGGGCATGGCTTGCAGACCCTTCACAATTTTGGTCACCCTCCTCTGGACACATTCCAGCTTGTCGACATCCTTCTTGAATTGAGGTGCCCAGAAGGGGACACAGTATTCCAAATGAGGCCTAATCATTGCAGAATAGAGTGGTACCATTACCTCCCTTGATCTAGACACCATACTCCTATTGATGGAACCAAGAATTGCGTTGGCTTTCTTGGCTGCCGCATCACACTGCTGACTCATGTTCAGCTTGTGATCTACCAAGACTCCTAGATCCCTTTCACACGTACTGCTATCCAGCCAAGCGTCCCCCATCTTATATTTGTGCATTCCATCTTTTATGCCTAAGTGCAGGACCTTACATTTCTCTCTGTTGAAATTCATTTTGTTAGCTTTGGCCCAGCTCTCCGATCTGTCAAGGTCATTTTGAATGTTGATCCTGTCCGCGGGTGTATTAGCAACCCCTCCCAATTTGGTATCATCTACAAATTTGATCAGCGTGCCCTCCACTCCTTCATCCAAGTCATTGATGAAGATGTTGAATAGCACTGGGCCCGGGACAGAAGCCGGTGGCACCCCACTAGTCACTTCTCTCCAGGATGAAAAGCAGCCATTGGTGATCACCCTTTGGGTTTGGTCAGTCAACCAATTACCAATCCACCTAACAGTGGATAGCTTGCACATCTCAAGTGGGATTGCCCCTGGTTTCTAGGTAAAAGGTAAAAACTAGTCCAGTAAGGTCCCAGTCTAACCACTGTGACCCTTCTGGCTTTCAAGATGTTTTTATCCTGTGATGCTGGTTTTGTTTGAATACAGTCAGTCCTCCACATTTGCTAAGGTTAAGGGAACCTAGCAAAAGTGGAAAAATTGCAAATATCAAAGTGTATGTGTGTCTGTGAGAAGGAGGATGAGGCATGGTGGGAAGAATGGACACCCAGGGAGCAAACCAGGTCAGGGAAAGGAGAAAGAAAGGGGTGAGTCAGCATGGTGACCCTATACTTCCTGTCTCTTGCCCATTTCCTTCCTTGTTGGGGGGCATCGGGAGAGGGTTACTGGTGCTGAGAAATTGGGCTGGGATCCATCCTTAGCTGGCCAGACAGCTGGTGGTGGTGGAGGAGGAGGACTGGAAGCAGGTTTTTAGAGGGATGCACAGCCTGATTGGAGCTGCAAAGAGGTAAGGTTCCCCTGGAAAAGGAATGCCTTAGCTGGTGGGACGGCAGGGTTTGGAGAAACTCACAAATAATCAAATTTGTGAAAATCAAACCTGCAAATGTGGAGGGTTGACTGTGGACTATTTTTCAGGCAGGACAATTTTTTAAAATGCTAATTTACCTCCTGCAGTCTGCAATAGTACTCATTACTCTGCCTCAGGAAAAGGAGAATGCAGAATTTGGAAATGTTAGATCTTTGGAGTGCAGCTCTCAGAATCCCCCAAGCATGCTGGCCAGAAACTATGCTGGCTGAGGGATTTTGGGAGCTCCAATCCAAACGAGAGACTGTTTCAAACTCTGGAATAAATAGAGAAATGAACTTCAGCAATAGCTGAACCTTATTTCAATACTTGGAATGGAACAGCACCCTCCACTTCACCGAAGGAGAACCAACAGCCATGATCCTGAGCTATGTCCTGCAACATCTCACTGTTACCTTATCACATCTACCTAACACCAGTGATGTATTTAAGTCTTTTACTCCAAGTCGCAAGTCAAGTCTCAAGTCTCTACCTTCAAGTCTCAAGTCAAGTCTCAAGTCCTTGAAGATAACTTTCAAGTCAAGTTTCAAGTCTGGAAGCCAACTTTATACCCCAACCAAAATTCCAGAATTATTGGATAGAGTGAAATAAAGTCAGTTTTAACAATTTAAGCAGAGTCGGCTCTCCTCATTTGCAATTTTGCCATCTACAGCTTCAGAAGTGGGGAACAGGATCCTATCTTACTCTCCATTACTGAAGATTCAAAAGATTTAGAAGGAAGAATCCTCCTTCCTCAAGCCCATTGCCTAACACGTTTGCTGTTCCCCTCTGAGAAATGCACCCTG
Organism: Iguana delicatissima; assembly: GCA_948472985.1. Taxonomy (NCBI): domain Eukaryota; kingdom Metazoa; phylum Chordata; class Lepidosauria; order Squamata; family Iguanidae; genus Iguana; species Iguana delicatissima. Next base: position 69,581 of record CAOKZL010003471.1, on the reverse strand, counting down.
CACTCTGGGAGTGAGTCTTGTCTTTTGCTCTTAGGAAACGTTTCAGAAGGCTCCTCCGATATGCAATGGGGACAGGCTGCTGAGCAGACCTCAAGCATGCCTCAAGCCCACTGCCTAACCTGTTTGCTGTTCCCCTCTAAGAAAAGTGCCCACACTTTGGGCTTTGGAGAGATTGTCTCTCTCTCTCAAGAGATGGAGGCGTTGTTCAAAGTTGTAATTTTTCTAGATGAATGTGTTATGTTACTGAATGAAGGGCATCAAGTCAGTCATTAAAAAAATACAAGTCTCAAGTTCTATCAAGTCAGTGCATCATTTATGGCCAAGTCGAGTCCGAGTCGAATCACTGAAGTGACTTAAGTTCGAGTCTATCGGACTGCTACGTTATCACATCTACCTGACACCTCAGTGTAATTCAGGTGTGAGCAACTGTGGTAGGCTGTGGGTCTGCATGAGCCCTCTAGGATGCCCAGGAAGGCTGCACCTTTTCACTGTAAGATAATTTTTTTTTAAAAAAGGAATTGTTCTCAGATCCCTCCACCTTAGCACTTATCCTTGTTATTCACTTCATTCCGAGTGCTTCTATAAGTAGACTAGATCCGATCAGGTTAAAATAATTCCTGCCCCTTTGTTTACTTTCTTCTTGCAGAAGCCACTGACCTTTAAAGATGTGGCTGTGCACCTTACTGATGACCAGGGATTTATACTCAGTTCAAATCTGACAGCATTTTTCTGGGGACGTCATGATGAAAAATTGTGAGACTGTGGACTCGTTTGGTAAGTCGTTTGCTCTTTCCTTTGATGGGGACTGGAAGACTCTGTTCCTTCCAAATTAGTTAATGCCTTCCTCCCCTGCTGGACTTTCCCAGCAGCTCAGGGCACATAGGAATTATTCAGATCACAACCGGTAGTGATCTGGACATTATGCTTCTATTGAGGTGCCTAGAGTTGTGTTAGCCCTTTTAGCCACGGCATCACACTCATTATTGATGGTATTATTATTTTTTTAAAAATGCAACAAAATCAATAAAAACATAATAAAGATACATGGAATAAAGATGCAGTATTTACTTACACTTCAAAAGCTTGCACAAACCTGTTTAGTTAGTGCCTGAAAAACAAGAGATTGGGAGCAATCAGATCTCTGACAGAAGGGAGTTTCATAACCAGGGTGCCATCATTGAAAAAAAAAAAAAACCCAGCCATGTATGATACACCATACTATCCATGGACATACACCTTCAACTGCTAGTTTCCTGTTATCTCCAAGAGGTTTCTTCTTTTAATGTTCAAATGAAATCTCCCTTCCTGAAACGTAAGCCACAGATGGGCAGAAGTCTGACTTTTGATCTGCTTTCAGACCTCTGGGTAGAATATTAGCGTGGATTTCTGTCTTACAGCTTATTAGAAATAGAATCACTAGAATGACTCCTCCTCCTAGTCTAATGGGGCAGCCACCCCTGTCTGATTTAAGCCTGTTAGATCTTCTCCTGTCCTCTGGAACAGCAAAGTCCTTGGCCTGTTTTGTGTGAGAACTCCACTGCTGCTAGAACTTCCTTCTTGCTTTCCATAATCCCAATATCCAGTTAATGCTTCTTCTACCTTTTGGTGGCTTTTGATTTTGGTTTATTATTTCCAGCTGATCTGAAAAACAATACTCTGTCTGGCCTACTGCAGAGCTTCCCTTCAAGAGCAACTTGAGCTACCAAAAAGAAGGAGGAGCTGTTTATAACATAGAGATGAGAGTTGCCATCTGGCTGTATTCTCAGCTCAAATTATTTGGAAAAGCCAAGGAGCAGCATCCAGGGAGAGAAAAGTGTGGGCAGTGCTTTTCTCCAAGCAAGACTGTGGCATAGTTCAGACAACACAATAAGCAAGGGATCTGTGGGAACCCTGTTTTTTTGTTTTTTTTTGGTTATGAGCAGTGTCATGGTCCACATTACCCAATTGCTCCCACTTGCAGTAAGAACAGCTAAGCAAACCCCAAAGCTTTATTTTGTGGTGTGCTTAGTGTATTCCCCAAATACACATGAAGCTTTGTTTTTCTTTCCCCCTCTACAAACTGGAAAAGAAGTTCAGGGTTTGTTTGGGTTTTTTTTCTCTGGTTTGTTGGAGAAAGAAACAAACTAATAACTGATAAGCAAGGATTTCTGCAGATCCCTGGCTTGACATATCTGAACTAATTTATTCAAGCCTATCTTGAGGTTGCTGTCATGTTTACTTCTCAGGATACTCAGTTTAGCAGTTATGGTATTTTCTTCGGTACGTTATGAAAGCCTAACGTACTTAGGCTTGAAAGATCCGAGTTTTAGTCCCCACAACTCCTGGAACTCCTGGAAGAGACAGTAACTTCTGTGCTTGTTCTTGCTGCTTTTTTGTCCAATAGGGATAAGATGGCTTAGACAAAGAGGGATTAGGATCTTTGTCTCCCTTTTCTGCTTGTTTTTGCTTCTTCTGAAAGCCACCTATCCCAAAAGTGTTCTGGGCAGAGAACATTGTCTTGTAGAATCAGGTTTAAGTGCTTCCCTTTGTTATAAAGAAAAAGAAATTGACCCTCTGCCTCATATTTCTCTCTTCTTCTCATCTGCTCTGATGAAGAAAGACATGCTGCCACATGCCTCCATTACATCCTTTCTCTTTTAGATTATCTTAGGAAGGATCAGGCAGTTTCTTTCCGAGAATACATTTCATTAAGAAATGTTCCTCCTTTTATGGATTAGGAACTTATTTTCTGTCTGCATTTTTGGTTTGTTAAACTCATCATCCTGGGCACAAAGTATTGGACATCCAATTGGATACATGGGTGAGGGCATGGAAAACAAGATATAAAATGTACACCAAGTTTAAATTTAAGAGAAATTTTTTTTAAAAATGCTACATAGATGGTATATGACACCTGACAGGTTGCAGAAGATAACTAAAAATGGAAATGAAAAATGTTGGAAATGTGGTGAAAAGTTGGGGTCATTTTTTCATATGGGGTGGACCTGTAAGATAGCAAGGAAATTTTGGAAGGAAATACGTGATGAAATTTAAAGAATTTACAGTTTAAATTTTGAAATGAAGCCAGAGTTTTTTTTGTTAAATGTAGTAGGGCAACAAAGAGAGATAAGATGTCACCAGAAGACATTGTTGTATTCGATAACTGCTGCAGGATTGGCATATGCACAATATTGGAAAGAAAAGAACTATGTTGATATAAAAGAATGGAAATTAAAAGTTCTGGATATGATAGAGATAGAAAAGCTAACGTATTCACTGAAAAATAAGTCTATCCAGAACTTTGAAAGGAAATGGAGAGAAGTCTTGAATTGGATAAAGATATAATATATCTTTATCCAATTAAGACTTCTCTCCATTCCCTTTCAAAGTTCTGGATAGGCTTAGCTTTATCCAATTCAAGACTTCTCTCCATTCCCTTTCAAAGTTCTGGATAGGCTTATTTTTCAGTGAATATGTTAGCTTTTCTGTCTCTATCATATCCAGAACTTTTAATTTAACATAGTATAAGAACTTTTAATTTAACATAGTATAAGAAAAAAAAAAAGAATAAAGCAAGATTGTATGTAATGCAAGGCAACCATATAATAAGGCAATGTAACAAAGCAGCAATGTGACAATGTAAGATGTAACAATGTAAGGTTATCTTTTAAACAGAAACTATGTATGAATGGAATGTAAATAAGCAGACTCAACTGGAAAAAAAAAGAAAAAAGCTTGGAAGTGGGGAAGGGTTTTTTTTTTAATTTCCATCTTAAACTTTAATAAAAATATTTTTTTTTTAAAAAATAAACTCATCATCCTAAGGTGGGCACCACTGCTGTTGCCAGCTGAAAAGCTCCAGCAGGCCCTTCGCTACAACAGAGAGCTCTCAGCATCCGTCCCCTCTAACAAGAACCTGGGTGGCCCTGAGCCTGTCTCTCCCTCTCTAGGCCTCCCTTGTGTTTGTACAGTCAGCCCTTGCTATGCATGGATTCTGTATCTGTGGATTCAAGAAACCAACGTTTGAAAATATTCCCCACTCCCCCAAAAAATCCTAAAAGCGGGCTTTGATTTTGCCATTTTGTAGAAGGGATGCCATTTTTACTACGCTGTTGCCCACTATTGCCCATAAAGGGACTTGAGCATCCACAAGATTTTGGTATCCACGGGGGAGGGGGTGTCCTAGAACCAAACCTAGTGGATGCTGTATGTGCCTTGAGGCCCCAAAAGGAAAAACATTGGAATCCACCTCAAACTGGATCCTATAAGTAGTCATTTGGACTCAAAAATAACTGAAAATGTAGTACACGCATATATATGAATAACAATTACAGTGTTGAGAACAAAAGTTGACTATTACTATTATTATATATTTTTACACCAAAAAAATAAATTGCAATTAACAGATAGTATCTAAGTCATAAAAACTGTAAACTAGAACAGTAGTAATAACAATAACAATAAACAAATTCTGCAAAACTCTTGATCACTTCCTTGATCCATCAGTTATTTGAGCTGCAGTCATGTGCCTTGAAGTCGCCTGTTGACTTATGATAATCCCATGAATTTTTCATACGGACTTATTACTCAAGGAATACTCAGAGGTGGTTTTGCCAGTTCCTTTCTCGGAAATGTAGCCTCGAGCACCTGGCATTTGTCAATGGTCACACATCCATAGAATCATAGAAATGTAGAGTTGGAAGAGACCCCAGGGGCCATCCAGTCCAACCCCCTGCCATGCAGGAACACCCTCAAAGCACTCCCGACAGATGGCCATCCAGCCTCTGCTTAAAAACCTCCAAGGAAGGAGACTCCACTACACTCCGAGGCAGTATATTCCACTGCCGGACAGCCCTGACTGTCAGGAAGTTCTTCCTGAGGTTCAGGTGGAATCTCCTTTCCTGCAGCTTGAATCCATTGCTCCTTGTCCTGGTCTCTGGAGCAGCAGAAAACAAGCCCTCTCCTTCCTCTACATGGCATCCCTTCAAATATTTAAACATGGCTATCATGTCCCCTCTTAACCTTCTCTCCTGCAGACTAAACATCCCCAGCTCTCTAAGTCTATCCTCATAGGGCATGGCTTCCAGGCCTCTCACCATTTTGGTCGCCCTCCTCTGGACTTGCTCCAGCTTGACCATGTCCTTCTTGAATTGGGGTGCCCAGAACTGGACACAGTATTCAAGATGAGGTCTAATCAAAGCAGAATAGAGTGGTACCAGTACCTCCCTCGATCTAGACACCATACTCCTATTGATGCAGCCAAGAATTGCATTGGCTTTCTTGGCTGCCGCATCAAACTGCTGACTCATGTTCAGCTTGTGGTCTATGAAGACTCCTAGATCCCTTTCACACGTACCACTATCCAGCCACTTGTCCCCCATCCTATATTTCTGTATTCAATTTTTTCTACCTAAGTGTAGGACCTTACACTTCTCTCTGTTGAATTTCATTTTGTTAGCCTTGGCCCAGCTCTCCAATCTATCCAGGTCATTTTGAATTTTGATCCTGTCCTCTGGCATATTAAGTACTGATCCAGGATGACCCTGCTTAGGTCATATTTGAAATTATTTGTTCAAGCCTATATTGGGATTGCTGCATGTTTCCTTCTCAACCATACCTAACCCTGCTGAGGTTCCAAGATCAGAAAGATCTAGTGCAGTGGTTCTCAACCTGTGGGTCCCCAGATGTTTTTGGACTTCAGCTCCCAGAAGCCCTGAGCATTGACCATAGTGGCTGGGGCTTCTGGGAGCCGAAGTCCACAAACATCTGGGGACCCACAGGTTGAGAACCACTGATCTAGTGCATTTAGGGCATTTAGGACCTTGAGCTTCTTTCACTCACCTCATAGAATTGTTATGAGGGTAAGAATAAGAGGCAGGGCGAGAACCATGTCCATTCCTTTTAGTTCCTTGGAGGAAAAATGGATTACAAATATAAGTAACTAGCATATATAGCCGGTGTTGCCTGAGATTTTATTTTCTCATAGGTAATACTTGTTAGAAATACCTTATGACTTATGTTAACTTACCTTAGGAATTAGATGCCGTTGAAATACACAGATTTGAGATCCTGTGTCTCTAATGCTCCAAACTGTCCTGTCCAGTACTTGTAACTTTTCTCCATATTGCCGAGTCCAATCTGTATTCAGAGTTGTTAGCATAGAGAGGTTGGGATCCTGAGGGTATACACTGCCCTCCTCCTTGCTGCTAGGCCTCATCTCCATAGCAACCGGTCAGGCCCAAGAGCTCTCTGGCTGAGAATTCTAAGGGCCCCTCTCTAAACTGCCAACCCTAGGGTTCCATAGAATCTTCACAGGCAGCCAATCATATGAGGTCTTCTCTGCCTGACGTGGACAAACAGACAAACGTTGACTTTTATATATTAGATAAATCATTAACATTCTCTGCACTTTCAGTATAGGTGCAAACAACATGACTTCTTAATATGTCTGCTCCGAGGATCTGCTTCTGAGGCAAGAGTTCCAGAAGGAGTAGATGACCAGAAAGCGCAAATATGGGAGATGACCGGGTTGTTCTTGGAGTGGAGAAGATTGAACCTTAGCTTGATGATGACAAACCTGCTTTGCATGCAGCAGATCCCCTGTTCATTCCCTGGCAATTCCAATCAAAGGGATCAGGTAGCAGGTGAATGAAAAAGACCTTTATTACAGGCTGAGAGGGCACCAGTTTTGGGAAGATTGTATTAACCGTTTCTAGCTACACACCTTTATCAGTCTATTTTTTGATATTCCTTCTTACCCATGGAGTAAGGTCTATCAGAGGTGGATATTGCTATCTTAGGATATATCCTTTCCAGTATCGGAGGCAATCTGCCCAATCAGTGGCTAGGGGACATGAGGTGGAGGGAACAGTTATACTTGTTTCTTGTTAGAAGGCTCCCCATGGGCAACTTGTAGACCACTGTGTGAACAGAATACAGACTTGATAGGCCTTTAGTCTAATCCAACATGTCTCTTTTTATATTTGTGCTCACACTCAGCAGTTTATCATGTCTGTGTTTGCTTTTCTGTCAACAGAAGACCCTAGGAAAAAGCATCTATGTTCTACGTGTGGGAAACATTTTGCTCAGAAATCAGGCCTTGTTAACCATCAGAGGACCCACACAGGAGAAAAACCTTATCATTGCTCTGACTGCGGGAAATGCTTTGCCCAGAATTCACAACTTATTAGCCATCGGAGAATCCACACTGGAGAAAAACCTTATCAGTGTTCTGATTGTGGAAAATGCTTTGCTCAGAAATCACAACTTGTCACTCACCAGCGAGTCCACACTGGAGAGAAACCCTATAAGTGCTTGGACTGTGGGAAATGCTTTGCTCACCAGTCGCCATTTGTGAACCATCTAAGATGCCACACAGGTGAGAAGCCTTATAAATGCTCAGAATGTGGGAAATGCTTTATTCAGCAATCACACCTTGCATGCCATCAGAGAGTCCACACAGGAGAAAACCCTTACAGATGTACTGAAAGCAGAAGATGCTTCGCTGAGCAGTCAGCCTTCATGACTCATCAAAGAACTCACACAGAGGAGAAACCTTTCAAATGCCCAGAGTGTGGAAAATACTTTGCTCAGGAACCACATCTTGTAACCCACCAGAAAGTCCATACAAGGGAAAAAAAACACCAGTGTTCAGACTGTGGGAAGTGTTTTACTGCTGTCTCTGGTCTTACAAGCCATCGGAGAGTCCACACAGGGGAGAAACCCTATAAATGCTTGGAATGTGAAAAATGTTTTGCTGTTCGTAGTGGCCTAACTAGCCACCTGAGACTGCACACAGGAGAGAAACCCTTCCAGTGCTTTGAGTGCGGAAAAAGTTTTGCTGCCAGCTCAGCCTTTTTGAGTCACAAAAGGGTTCACTCCGGTGAGAAGCCCTATAAGTGCTTTGAGTGTGGGAAATGTTTTGCTGCGCACTCTGCTTTTGTGAGTCACAAAAGGGTTCACTCTGGGGAGAAGCCCTATAAGTGCTTGCAGTGTGGGAAATGCTTTGCAGGTTGTTACAGTTTCACGCTCCACCTGCGAGTCCACACAGGAGAAAAACCCTTCAAGTGCTCCGAGTGTGGGAAATGTTTTGCTGACAGGTCCACCTTTGTGAGACATGAAAGGGTTCACTCTGGGGAGAAGCCCTATAAGTGCTTGCAGTGTGGGAAATGCTTTGCACGTCATTCCACTTTCAGACAACACTTGCAAGTCCACACAGGAGAAAAACCCTTCAAGTGCTCTGAGTGTGGGACATGTTTTTTGTATCGTGCACGTCTTGTGCGACACAAAAGAATCCATATGGGAGAGAAGCTCTACAAATGTTTGGAATATAGGAAATGTATTGATAATCAATAGGAGTATGGTGTCTAGATCGAGGGAGGTAATGGTACCACTCTATTCTGCATTGGTCAGACCTTATTTGGAATACTATGTCCAGTTCTGGTCACTTCAATTCAAGAAGGATATTGGCAAGCTGGAGCCCGTCCAGATGAGGGTGACCAGAATGGTGAAGGGTCTGGAAGCCATGCCTATGAGGAGTGGCTTAGAGAGCTAAGTATGTTTAGTCTGCAGAAGAGAAGGTTAGAGGGGATTAAGAGGGGGCATGATAGCCATGTTCAAATATTTGAAGGGATATGTCGAGGAGGGAGCAGGCTTGTTTTCCGCTGCTCTAGAGACCAGGACAAGGAGCAACGGATTCAAGCTGCAGGAAAGGAGATTCCACCTGAACCTCAGGAAGAACTTCCTGATGGTCACAACTGTCTGACAGTGGAATATGCTGCTTCAGAGTGTGGTGGAGTCTCCTTCTTTGGAGGTTTTTAAGCAGAGGCTGGATGGCCATCTGTTGGGAGTGCTTTGACGTGAGTTCCTGCATAGCAGAGGGTTGGAATGGATGGCCCCTGGGGTCTCTTCCAACTCTATGATTCTATCTGGCCTCTACCTGCACTGATATCGCTCTAGACCATCTTAGCTGATAACAAAATTAACATCTGAGACAAGATGCAGATCTGTTATTTCCAGCACCATCCCTTTTCTTCTCCTGTATGATTTTTAACATCTCTGCTTGATGAAGAAGCCAGTGAAGCTTCAAAAGCTGGCATAATATATTTTGTGCATTTTAGTTGGCCCAATAAAGATATCACTGTTTTATAGATTTTGGATTTTGTTGTATTTTGCTGCATGGCCAACAAGGCCATGAATAAGTAAGTAAACGAATAAGTAAAATGATCTAGGGATTGGAGCAGTTTCTGTGTGAAGAAACTTGTGATGCTGAGTCCTCTTTTAGCTTAGAAAAAAAGTAAGAAATAGTAATAAGTGCTTAAAATTATGCTTGAGATGGACAGAGAGGACAAAGCGGAATCTTTGCACCTTGCCTTACAATCCTAGAAATTAGGATTATTCACACTTATTCACACTTCAAAATTACAGAGTTATTATTCCACAAGTGAGTCCTCAATCAGGTATTGCAGCTAAGTGATGAGAGATTAAGGGAAGACAAAAGAAAAGTACTTTTTCAGTTTCCGCAGGATGTAGTGATTGCCATCAACTGAGACAGCTTTAAAAAGGGATTAGACAAATTCATAAAGGAAATAAATGTCTACAAGTCAAAATGTGTATACATTTGCCTCTAGTATCAGAAACAGTATGCTTGTGTATGCTGGTTCGGGGAATAAAAGCAGGAGGGCGCTATTGCTAGCAATGTCCTGCTTATGAACTTCCGGCAGGTCAGTGGTTCTCAAATTTGGTAGTCTTGATAGTTTTGCCTTCAGTTCCCAGAATCCCTGAGCTCTGGTCATGCTGACTGGGGCTTGTGGGTGCTGAAATTCAAAATACAGAGAGAGCCAAAGTCTGAGAACTACTGTTCTAGGTGCCCAGCAGCTTGCTGTGAAGAAGAACACCTGACTATATAGACCTCATCTGGACCTTTAACTTGATATAACATGGCTAATTTTACGTTCTTAAGTTATGAATGCCTCTGTGTTTGCTGGAGAGAACGCGCCCCTTTTTCTTCTCTTTTTGCAACAGAAGGATATCCTGCTGCTGCAAATGTCCAAAATTAAAGCTGTTACAAATTTGTTTATAAAATTGTGTAAATATATTTGTTAAATATGCTAGGGCAAAAAAGGGAAATAAGAAGTTGTCAAAAGATATTATATCTAATAACTGCAGCAAGGTTGACATATGCACAGCACTGGAAAGAAAAGAAACATATTGATATAGAAGAATGGAAGTTAAAAGTTCTGGATATGATAGAGATGGAAAAGTTAGCATTTTCTTTGAAGAATAAATCTATCCAGAACTTTGAGAAGGAATGGAAAGGAGTATTGGATTGGGCAAGGATATAAATGTATAAGAAATCAAAGAAGAAATAATATAACTGTTCTTCTCTCTGTAAGATGGAAATTATGTTTGTAATGGAATAGAAATAAGCAATTTCAACTGGAAGATCTAAGCATGGAAGTGTGAGGGGAGGGGTTATTTTTGAGACAAACTTTCAATACAAATTATATTAAAAAAAATTGTGTAAATAGCCTGTTTGACAATAAACTTGTCACTAGCACTAGGAAGACTTGAGCGGCTGGGGAAAAGGACTACGTACTTCCTCGTTGTTGTGTTGCTTCAAGTTATTTCCGACTTATGATGACGCTAATGTGAACCTATCATGGAGTTTTGTGAGTCGAAGAGTGTGTGATGTGCCGCAGGTCACCCAGTGGCTTTCCATGGCGGAGCAGGGAATCAAACCCTGCTCTCCAAGGTCATAGTCCATTGCTCAAACCACTATCGTGCTGGCCCTCCTGGCACTTCCCTTTCTATTGAATGTGCTCTCCTTTCAAGGACAGCTGAAGGAAACAGCTGGAAACATAAGATTCTGTTCTGATCAGAGGCTCAACTGTACTTAAGCCTAGCTGCTATGGCCAGCGTGATGTTGTGGTTTGAGCAGAGACAAGGGTTCAGTTCCCTGCTCAGCCCTGGAAACCCACTTTGTGACCTTGAGTGCGTCACACACACTCAGCCCCAGAGAACCCTGTGACAGGTTTGCCTTGGGATTGCCATAAATATTGACTTGATGACACACAGCACGGTCAACAAGCCCTACTTTTGGAGTGAGGCAACTCCCTCAGGGAGCAGGCGCTGTAGCCTGTGACAGCAGCCCTCCAACGCATTCCTCCTGAAACCCTTTGACCAGTAGAAGCTTATGCCTGGGGACAGTGAATCCACAGTAGGTTTTATTTTGATTTTTAAAACAAATAGCCAAGGTGTTGAACCCTATACTCTTCATAGATTCAGCACCTTTGAAGTGCAGCTAAAACCTGAAAGGGGGCTGTGGCCAAAAAACAGTTGAGAATGGGTGGATTAGACTGTGATGCCTAACATCCCAGGTCAGCATCCTGCCTGAGGATAGTCTGAACCGTGCTTCCGTCTCAGCTGGAGTGTCCCAGGTTGGGGAAGGCTGAATGCCATGCTCTAGGGATAGGGTGGCTGATGTTCTCTCAGTCGAGAGCAAAATGACTCCCATGGGTGCCTATTTGTCAACGAGGGACCTCGTCCTAACAGTCCGGTCATGCTTCGCATGTAGCTTAGAGGAGAGAGGATAGCCATCTGACTTCTCTTTTAAGGGGTGACTGTGTATTATTTGCTTTACTGTATACCCTGCTCACCTGTTCTTCCCTGTGCTTAATAAATGCATTCTTTTCTTTATTACAGCTCAGTTGTGGGTGTATTTTTTTTTAAAAGTCTGTGTCAGGGGTGGCCTGCGAGCCACATCCATGCCTATCCTCTTTTCTTCAGCCTTCCAAGATACCATTGATTCCACCAAAGACTCCCAAAATAAAAAGGATGTGTGTGAAAAATCTCCCCCAAGAGATAAATTCTCCAAAACATTCCACAGACTCCCGTTGCCCAACAACAAATAGAAATTGAAACCAGAGGTGATCTCTGGTTACTTCCAGGTAAGGAATTTCACCAAAACTTTCAGTAAGGGGTGAAATAATTCAGAAAAAACAAAAGGAACAACTTCACATGGGAGTGGTAACTATGGAATTCAGTACCATAAGATGGAGTTGGCGATGAGAGCCACCAACTTAGCTTTAAAAGGCAGTCAAAACCCCTTCGTGGTGTTGTCAGTGGCTAACTCACTGTGGGGGTTATGTGTTCTCTCCAGTCTAACAGGCAGAATGGACTGGGACTCTGGAGGTCTGGGTTCAAATCCTGACTTGGTCATGAAACTCAGTCAGTGATCATAGATCACAATCCTTTGCTCTGACAAATCTATGCATACAGATGTGTGTGTGTGCGCGCTATATGGCAGGGCCTGCCCTACCATTAGAATGAGGCAACTCCCTCATGCAACAGATGCTGTTGGCCGTGACAGCAGTCCCCCCCAAGCCATTCCTCCTGAGTCCCTTGACTAGTGGCAGCTGACGGCTCTGATGTCAGAGGAACAGTGAATCCACTTTGGGTTTTTTCTCAATTTTAAAAGAAATAGCCAAAGTACTAAACTCTCCTCTCCTCACAAGTTCAGCAGCTTTGACAGCTCCTTTAATATTCAGGCTGAAAGCCTCTCCATTAACTTTGGAGTCACCAGCTGCCACTGCCCAAACCATTCCTTCTAGCGTTGCCAGAGTTAAAACTGGAGAGGGCTCCTGTGCCCTTGAGTAGAATCTTTATTACAGCCATAGACCAGCACAGGTAAAAAAGAGACACAGAATAAAAAGAAGATAGAAACACAGATTAAAAACGGTATTTAAAACATCCCTTCCGGTTGCACAGCTCCAATATACCAAGACAAAATTAGCACTAGTCGTCTGCTACGGAGATCAACGCCTGACGAATTTTAACTGTTGCTGCACAGAATCTGGCAACATCGTATGTTACATCAGAGTTGGTGTCTGAAAGCAGCAGAGAAGTATAGAAAAGCTGGTGCGTCCTTGGTGTTTATGCAATAGGGGCGAAATAAGGCTGAGGCGGATGTCCCTGCAGATCAAGCACTGAAGTAATAAATGCTCTGTTGTTTCTATTTGGCCAAAGTCACAGGGGCATAGTCTGTCTGAAAAAGAGGGTCTTCATGTATTGGCCTTCAAGTACACCTGAGGGAATTTCAGGAGGTCATACAACCAGGTAATGAGCACCTCTGCTGAAATTCTCTCTTCTACACAACCATTAAAGGGAGGAAGCCTTCTCTAATCTGGGAAATGAATTTAATTCAGAGCTGTGGTAACATTCAGCTGCCCCTCCAGTTTTTTTTTTCGGCATGTGAGGAGGCATGTTGGTGGGTATCTTGTCCTTTACCTCAGGCAGCACAATGTTTTGGGGCTGGTTCTGCAATTTGGGGTACCTAGCAATGTGTGTGTGTGTGTGTGTGTGTGTATGTATATATATATATACACACACACACACATACATATATACATACATACATACATACATGCGCACAAGCCTAAAGCTCCCTTGTGGTTTAGGGAAATCTGGATTTGTCATGTATGGGATCTAAATGTCCTGTATATAACCTCAGGGTTGGACTTCTGCAATGTACTGTATATTGTACAGTGTACCAAACCTTTGTACTGAGTCTGGAAACTCCAGCTCGTCCAAAATATGGCAGCCAGATTGATTACAAGTACAGCAAGGAGTGAATATATCACACAGATATTAAAATCACTCCACTGGCTGCCAATTAGGTTCCAGGCAAGGTATAAATGTTGGTTATTACCTTTAAAGCCATACGTAGTTTGGGTCCAAATTACCTGCAGGATTGCCGCCTCTTATATAACCTGCCACATACACTCAGCTCCTCTGGCGGCTATTTACTTAAACTGTCCAGGACCAAACTAGCAACAGTCACCCAGAAGACCTTCTCATTGGCCATCCCAGAGAGTGGAATGATCTGCCAGAAGAGATTTGACAGCAAAATATGCTGTCCAAACTTAAAAAAAAAAGTCCTAAAGACCTATCTCTTTCATCAAGCCTACCCAGTTGATTTTTTTCATACTTTTAATTGTCCCTTTACTTGTCCTTTTAATTGTGCTTTAAGTGTACTTTTAATTATGATATATTTTAATTATTTGTATTTTAAATGGTTTGTGCTTTTAGTGTATTTAGCTGTAATTTATTTTTAATGGTATCTGTGTTGTACCCCACCCTGCGCCTTGGGAAGAGGCAGGTAACAAATAAAAATGTATTATTGTTACTATAATAATATTATTATATATATGTGAGTGTGTAAGCATTATGTATATACATATTCACACATATATACATTTATACATATACAGTCAGTCCTCCACATTTGCAGGTTTCACTTTGTCAGATTTGATTATTCATGGATTATTTGCTGTGACCTCCGCTGCCTCCCTATGCCATTTTTAATAGGGATTGCAAGCCTCCTGAGACTGAGAGACTGCAAAGGAGGCTGGTAAGTCCATATTAAAAATGGTGTGGGGCAGCAGTGGGGATGGCAGTCAGCCCCACCAGCCCCCCACTTCTGCCTTGTGAAGGAACCCTGGTGCCTCAAAGGAATCCAGGGTGGGTTGAATATGGTGATCACACTTTTTTTGTATGTTGTATGGTTTAGGAGGGCCTAGAGTTATTCACCTTTTTTCCACTTTCACGGGGTTCTGTGCCTCTAAACCTAGCGAATGTGGAGGGATGACTATATATGAGGTTAACATCCCATGCATGACAAATCCTGATTTCCCTAAACCACAAAGCAGCATTAGGCTTCTCGGGTGGGCTGGCTTTGCTCAATCAGCAGAGAAACTACAGCTCCCACAATCCTCTGAGTCTGCAAGGAGCTGGGGGAGAAGGAGGCAACTGTAATACCCAGCTGATCTTGGGCTTCTTGGCTATTGGACTCCTGGGCCGTCCTAAAAGAATGGCGAGTGGGGGAAGCAGCGGCTGATTCGGGACTGAGCAGGGCAGGGCAGGGCTGGGAAGCGCCCGAGTTGCCTTGGCTCTGAAAGGGGGCGGAAGGGAGGCTTGCAAGAAGGTCGCCCTGATGCACCGCAGCACCAGCCGCCGCTGCAGCGAGAGCCAGAAGAACCCCGGTGAGGAGGGGCAGGAGGAGGGGGCGGTCTCTGCTCCCCCTTGGGGGGGGAGCTAAATCTCAGTCTTTTGTCTGACCCGGGCCTGGGATTGGGTTTGGCGTTTGGGAGCTTTGAGGGGTGGGGAGGAAGAGAGAGAGGCTGGCATTTCTTAATCCCCACTTATTCCTCAATGGTAGGGGGAGAAAAGGGGACAAAGAACAGAAGAGGAAGAGATCTTATAGGAAAAAGACGCCTTATTTTTTTTTTAAATAGATATTATAAAAATAGACGTGCAAAATAATGGGGTGGAGGGAGATGCTGGGAACAGACCTTGTGATGGATCCTGTGATTTTCAGATGCGGCAGCAAGTGAGATAGGCAGAAAAGGAAGGGAGAACAAGCAACACGTTTAGTATTCAGTTTCTCTCCGTTTTCAGTTTAAAGTTGCTTTGCCCAGCCTTCTGCCCTCAGGATGTGCTGGACCCCATGATGGGCTCCACCCCATGGTACCCAGCTAGTATTGCCAGTGGGGATTGTAATCTAACACATCCTGAGGTTGGGGGGTTGGGGAAGGCTACTTTTAGGTATATATAGAGTCCTAGAGTTGGAGTAGGATCTTATTCCAGACAGGTGGGCTAAATGCCAACCTCTTGTCCTCCAGGTGTTTTGGACTTCAGTTCCCAGAACTTTCAGCTGCCTTGGCCAATGATCAGGAATTCTGGGAGGTGAAGTCCAAAACACCTGGAAGGCCAGAGTTTGGAAAACATTGCCCTAAAGGCACCAGATCCTATCTGCACTTGGAAGCTGAGCAGGGTCTGCTATGGCTAGTACTTGGATGGGAGACTGATGGTGACTACCAGGTGCTGTAGGTTGTATTTCAGAGAAAGGAACTGGCAAAAGCATCTCTGAATATTCCTTGCCTGAGAAAATCCTATGAAATTCATAAAGTTGCTGGAAGTCAACAGATGACACATAACAGGCACCTAGAATATACAGGGAAAGGAAGGCACTTCCAAGATGAGCCCTACCATTGGGTAGAGTGAGATGTTCACCCTAGGCAGGTGATGTAGTGAGGATGACCTCTTAGATATTTCCTCATGAATTTTCCAGCTGTCTTCTTCTGTTGAAGGACAGAGCTGCAAATGCTACACCAGCTGTCCTGGGACCCCTGAAGAAACTGTCTTCCTCAGTTCAATCATCTTTTGTAAACAGACTGAGGAATGGATGTTACCTTGTGCTTTGCCTCCAGTGGGGGGCATGCTAGTCGTCTGCTTCTTCTTTTGAGGCAGTAGGGTTCCCTCAAAAGGCAGAAGGGGGCAGTTGATGCCATTTTTAATACTGTAAGGGCTTACTGTATAAGCCAGGGCTTTCCAAATGGTGTGCCGTGACACGTTAGTGTGTCGCCTTAAGTGTGTAGGTGTGTCGCCTACAATCTTGGAAATGTGTGGTATTATTTATAAATCATATATTTTTAAAAATATATGAAAAATATAAAAAAATGTATGAAAAATATATCTTATTTTCATGAGATATGTTGTGTCTCCATACGTTTTCTCATTACAGTTTATGTATGTGTCTGTATCTCTTACAAGGGGTTAGTTTAACCTCCGGTTTGCTAGTAAAACTGAATTACCGTGTCGTGAAATGATGCATGTCTAAAAAACTGTGTCACCAACATGAAAAGTTTGGAGAGCTCTGGTATAAGCCTCGGCCCACAAAGCTTCGCAATCTCTCTGTAAGCCTTGCGAGACTTATACAGTTAGCCCATACTGCAGAGCTTTCCAAACTTTTCATGTTGGTGACTCACTTGTTAGACATGCATCATTTTGCAACACAGTAATTCAATAAGTAATTCGGTAAGGGGAGGCAGCCCCTCCACCTGAGCCTGGCCTACTGCCACCCTTGCTGGGATCTTCCTCAGCCCAGGGTGATGGCGGCAGAGACAGCCCCTTCATTCGTAACATTTGCGTGACACAACTACATACTGCCGTGTCGCGATGCACAGTTTGAAAACTCTGCCATACTGTATTGAAAACTGTGTAGGGCAGCAGTGGTGGTGGCAAGCCCCAGCTGCCAGATGCACCACATTTTTCGGGCTCCCAAGCTTCCAGCAACCCATCATCCTGAGCTCTGTCCTCCAACTTCTCATTTCTACCCTATCACATCTACCTGAAACCTCAATATAATGCAGGGGTGAGCAATTGTGGTAGGTTAAGAGTCTGTACTAGTCCCCTAGGATGCCTAGAAAGGCTGCACCCTCTCACTGTAAAATAAATTTTAAAGGTTTTTTTTGCCCTCAAATGCCTCCAAAGAACCTTGAGGGTGCGTGTGGACCATTTGCACCTTGTTTTTGTACACACTCTGGCTGTTCTACACATCTGAGAAGTCTTTAAAAAAAAAAGGAACTGGTCAGAGGTTGCCTCCAGTTTACTTCCTCTTTATAAAAAAAGGTGTCACCTGGGCCTAAAATAACCCAGGCGGCCTAAAAACATGGCAAAAATGCCCCTTCTCCCATTAGAGAGCGTTTTGGACCAATTTTCTTTTACTCTGTAGTCCCCCAAAATGGCCCCTTAAGGCATGGCCAATCTAACACCTCAGGATTCACGCTTAATATTTCTGCATTTCATTCCAAGTGCTTTTATATATCGACTAGACCTGATCAGGTGAAATAGTTCCTGCCTTTGTGTTCATTTTTCTCTTGCAGAGGCCGCTGACCTTTGAAGACGTGGATGTGTACATTACAGATGACCAGGGATGTATGCTCAGTCCAAATCTGACAGCCTTGCTCAGGAATGTCATGATGAGAAATTATGAGAATGTGGCCTCCTTTGGTAAGAAGTTTGCTCTTTAGTTCTATGAACTGGAAGACTCTGTTCCATCCAAATTAATTAATACCATTCTTTGTTGCTAGACTTTCTGAGCAGACCAGGGCACTTTCTGAGCAGACCAGGGCATGTTCGTCTAGCTAGTGTGATGAAGTGATCCGGATATTATGCTTCTGTTGAGCTGCCTAGAATTGTGTTAGCCTTTTGGCTGCTGCAAGAGCTCAAGAGCAATCAGACAGAAGGGAGTTTGATAACCAGGGTGCTGTCACTGAAAAAGACTTGCCACGTGTGATGCCGCATACTGTTCAGGGACATTACAGTATAGTTGGATATGAAGAACATCGTTTTGGTTGGTCATGAGTTTGTCTTGGTATTTGCACCCATAATTTTCTGGAGATTTTTAGGAGAGTTAGAATCATAGAATCATAGAATAATAGAGTTAGAAGAGACCACAACGACCATTGAGGCCAACCCCCTGACATGCAGGAATACACATCAAAGCACTCCTAATAGATGGCCACCCAGCCACTGTTTAAAAATCTCCAAAGAAAGAGACTCCACCACAGATTCAATTAATCCAGGAACATCTGATTCTTCTTTATTTCCCCGTGAGGATTTCTCATGTTGAAACCAGACCTCATCTTCTGGATAGAATGTGGGTGCCAGATGGTTAAAGGCTTGGCTGATAAGGTGATGCCCTCCCCCAGTTCACTTGAAGGGTAGAGTAAGCCAGATGATAATGTGACCCTTCAGAATTGGCTGTAACTCTGATTTCATGGAGAAATAGAATGGCTTCCTGTTATCACCAAGAGGCTTCTTCTTTTGATGTTCAAGTGAATTCTCCCTTCCTGAAATGTAAGCCACAGATGGGCAGACACTTAACTTTTGATCTGCTTTCAGACCTCTGGGTGATCTCTGTAGAATATTGGCAGGAATTTCTGTCTCACAGATTATTAACAATAGAAACAATCAAATGACTCCCCTAGCCTAATGGGGCAGCCACCCTTGTCTGACTTAAGCTTGTTAGATCTTCTCTTGTCCTCTGGAGCCACAAAATCCTTGGCCTGTTTGTGTGACAACTCCACTGCTGTTAGAACTTCCTTCTTGCTTTCCATAATCCCAATGTCCAGTTAATCCTTCTTCTAACTTCCTCTTCGTAGCTTTCGATTTGGGTTTATTATTGTCAACTGATCTGAGAAACAATACTCAGTCTGACCTACTTCAGAGCCTCCCTTCAAGAGCAGCTTGAGTTACCAAAAGCAGGAGAAGGAGCTGTTTATAAATGAGAGTTGCGAGCTGCCGCTATTCTCAGCAAAGGTTGTTTGGAAAGGCCAAGGATCAGCATCCAGGGAGAGAAGAATGTGGGCAGTGCTTTTTCTAGGCAAGGCAGTGGCATAGTTCAGACAAGACAATAAGCAAGAGATCTGTGGGAACCCTGTTTTATTAGTTATGAGCAGTGTTATGATCCACATTACCCAATTGTTCCCACTTGCATTAAGAGCAGCTAAGCAAACCCCAGAGCTTGGTGTATTCCCTGAACATACATGAAGCGTTGTCTCTGTTTTTCTTTTTCCCTCAACAAATTGGAAAAAAATGTCAATGATTTGTTTTAGGTTCTTGCTCAGATTTATTGAGGAAAGAAACGAACACATGACTGATAAGCCAGGGTTTCTGCAGATCCCTGGCTTATCATGTCTGAACTGAGTTGTTGAAGTCTATCTTGAGGTTACTGTCTTGTTTACTTCTCAACCATACCCTGCTTACCTTCCAAAATCAGACAGGAACTGGTGCATTTATGGCATATATGCCTCTTTAGCCGGACTTACCTCATAGAATTGTTGTGAAAGTGAAAATAAGAGGCAAGGAGACAACCATGTCCATTCCTTGGAGGAAGGACGGGATATAAGTGCAAGTAATAAATCATTAACATTCACTGCACTTTCAGTGCAGTGCAAACAACATGACTTCTTAATACGTCTGCTGCAACGATGTGCTTCTCAAGTAAGAGTTCCAGAAGAAACAAACGAGCAGAAAGCACCGAGTTGTTCAGGGGGTGGGGAAGAAGGAACCTTAGCTTGATGAGGATACACCTGCTTTGCATGCAGCAGATCCCTCATTCATTCCCTGGCAATTCCAGTCAAAAGGATCAGGTAGCAGGTGAATGAGAAAGACCTTTGCCACAGGCTGATAGGGCACCAGCTTTGGGAAGATTGTATTAATGGTTTCTACCCACAAACCTTTATCAATCTGTTTTTTGGTATTTCTTATCCATGGGACTTAGATCTATCAGGAGTTATTGCCTAGGATGTTAATATATCCTTTCCAGTATCAGAGGTAATCTGCCACTGTGTGTCAGTGGCTGAGGAATTTGAAGTGGAAGAAGCAGTTATACTTGTTTCTTGCTGGAAGGCTCTCCTTAGGCAACTTGTTGGCTGCTATATGAACAGAATATGGACTTGATAAGTCTTTGGTCTGATCCAGTATGGCTCTTTTTTTGCTCATACTCAGAATTTATCATGTCTGCCTTTGCTTTTATGTCAACAGAGGACCCTAGGAAAAAGCATTTGTGTTCTACATGTGGCAAACGTTTTGCTCAGAAATCAGGCCTTGTTATTCATCAGAGGATCCACACAGGAGAAAAACCTTACAAATGCTCTGAGTGTGGGAAGTGTTTTGCTGACCGTTCGACCTTTGCAAAACATGAGAGGATCCACACTGGAGAAAAACCCTATGTATGTTCACACTGTGGGAAGTGCTTTTTTACAAAAGCAGAGGTGCTGATACACCAAAGAATTCACACTGGAGAAAAACCTTATCAGTGTTCTGATTGTGGGAAATGCTTTGCCCAGAATTCACAGCTTGTCAGCCATCGGAGAGTCCACACTGGAGAAAAACCCTATAAGTGCTTGGAATGTGGGAAATGCTTTGCTCACCAGTCACCGTTCATGAACCATAGAAGATATCACACAGGTGAGAAGCCTTATAAATGCTCAGAGTGTGGGAAATGCTTTATTCAACAGTCTCAACTTGCCTGCCATCGGAGAGTCCACACAGGAGAAAAACCCTACAAGTGTGCTGAGTGTGGAAGATGCTTTGCTCAGCAATCAGCCTTCATGACTCATCAAAGAACTCACACAGGGGAGAAACCCTTCAAATGCTCAGAGTGTGGGAAATACTTTGCTCAGCAGCCACATCTCTTAAGCCACCGGAAAGTCCATACAGGGGAAAAACCCCATCAGTGCTCAGAATGTGGGAAATGTTTTGCCACCATCTCTAGTCTTACAAGTCATCAGAGAGTCCACACAGGAGAGAAACCGTATAAATGTTTGAAATGTGGGAAATGTTTTTCTGTTCATGGTGGTCTTGCAAGCCACATGAGATTGCATACAGGAGAGAAACCCTTCCAGTGTTTTGAGTGTGGGAAATGTTTTGCTGACAGTTCCACTTTTGTGAGACACAAAAGGGTTCACTCTGGAGAGAAGCCCTATAAGTGTTTGCAGTGTGGGAAATGCTTTGCAGGTCATTCCAGTTTTAGGCAGCACCTGCGAGTCCACACAGGAGAAAAACCCTTCAAGTGCTCCGAGTGTGGGAAATGTTTTCCATACCGTGCAGATCTTGTGCGACACAAAAGAGTTCACACAGGAGAGAAGCCCTACAAATGTTTGGAGTGTGGGAAATGTTGCACTGACACCTCAGCTTATGTAAACCACCTCAGAGTGCACACAGGAGAGAAACCTTATAAATGTTCAGTGTGTGGGAAATGTTTTGCTTACAGTTCGGGATTTGTAACACACCAAAGAATTCATACGGGAGAGAAACCCTATGAATGTTCCACGTGTGGATGGTGCTTTTCTGACCGTTCAGCTTTTACCAGACACCACAAAGTCCATAGGAGAGAAAGAACTAAAAAGCCTTCTTCTAAATGGATTGAGTAGAGAATTCTGTGTGTGCATTAAGGAACTCACTAAGTTGTGCTGTGTTCTCCTATCAGAAATTTGGCAAAAAACCCCCAAGAATTCCCATGAGGAAAAAAGAGTTTAGTCAGCAAGACTGCATATACCTTTGGAAGGTGAAGCAAACTAGTATTTGAGTGATTGGAAGAAGACATTGGGGCTTCATGCAGTAAAATGACAACCTGGAAAACAAACTATGCAGAGGTTGTAGTATTTCTTTTTAAAAATAATTTCTGGTGTAACCTTTTGAAGAGCCTCAAAAATTAACTTGTTATTGTTGATATGTGGGTTCCTTCCCGTTTTAGTGACTCATTAGATTGCTTGTTACTTTGCATGATATTTTTCTGTTACATCCTTTCAGAAAAATTGTCATCTAATTTTTTTCAAAAACTTGCCTTGCATGGGATTGGGTGGGATCAAGTTTGAGCTCCCTAAAAAAAAATTACATATAAAGTAAAAAAATTCGGGGTTCTGCACAGAAAAGTAACCATGTTACTCTTTATGACATTAGGTTAGGAAAAAAAGTAAGAGATGTGTATATGTGATTAAAATTATGCTTGTGATGGACAAAGAAGAAAAAGAGGGATCTTTTCACCTTGTCTTATAATCCTAGAAAATCTGGGGCCCCATTCATACTTCACAGTTACAGAGTTATTATTCCACTTTACCTGCCATGGCTGAGTCCTGTGGAATCTTGTGGTTTTTGTGCTCTGGGAATAATAATAATAACAACAACAATGACGATGACGCTGATGCTGATAATGAATAATGATGTTTATTTCTTGCCTGCCTCTCTCCAGGGATCGATGTAGGGAACAACAACAGATTAACACGTAACATATAACATCAGTTAAAAACACAACATCAGTGAAAAAGCAACAGTTAAAATACATGATATCAGTTTAAAAGAACAAATAATACAAATATCTATTAAAACAGTCAATATGCATTTAAAATTCAGTGGGAATTTTTCTTCTCTGGGAAGGCACTGGGGCTCTCTGGATGAGAATTCTAAATCCTCCTCCATAAATTGCCAATTCCAGGATTCTATAGGGTGGAACCATAACAATTATAGTGGAATAATGGTGCTATACAGCAGTTCACCTTAGAGTCGCCATAGGTTGGAAATGACTTAAAGGCACATAACAATGGCCATTTCCACACTACACTGTTATAGTGCTATTATTCTACTTTCAACATCCTATGGAATCCTGGGACTTGCAGTTTAGGGAGGGGCATTTAGAATTCTCAACCAGAGAGCTCTTTGGCCTCAGTAAACTCCAAACCCCAGAATTTCACAGGGTGTAGAAAGTGGAACGATAGCACTATAACAGCGCAGGGTGGATATGGCCTCTAATAAAAACTCTGTATGAACAACTACTGCAGAGTGTTGCATCCTATACCTAAAAGGGCAGTGATGTGAATGCGGATGCACTGAAGCATCTGCGTGCATGTTGCTGCCGTTTAATAATACGGTACTTGAGCATTTGGGATTTTTGCTGTTTGTGGGAAGTCCTGGAGTGGAACCTCCGCACATACAGAGGGTCCACTATAACTGAATTGTGTGAATGGGTCTATGATCATGTATTAAAGCTAAGTTCAAGATGGGAGAGTAACAACAGACAAAAGAAAGTATTGTTGCAGTTAAGCTGTGAAATTTCTTTCCACAGGATGTAGTGATGGCCATCAACTTGGACAGCTTTGAAAAGGCATCAGACAAATTCATAAAGGGTACAAAAGCCTACAAGTCAAAATTTTTGTATGTTTGCCTCTAGTATCAGATGCCGTGTGCCCAGTTTGGAGAATGAAAGCAGGTGGGTACTATCTTGCTTGTGGATTTCTTGCAGGCTAGCGGTTCTCAAACTTGGTCATCTTGATAGTGTTGCCTTGAACTCCCAGAATCCTTGAGCCCGGGTCATGCTGGCTGAGAATAACAGCAGAATGGTACTATTGTTAACAATGTGTAATGTACTAGATAACTCACACTCCATAAAACTCACTTTGAAGTAGATAGAAGTTTATTTTAGGGATAAGCTTGAGTGGCAAAGCACACTTACACAGAAGTTGCTGAAAATGGAGGTTAGGGACATCTTTTAAAGGTAGCAGTGCATGTTTAAGCATGCAAAACATTCATTGATCAAAGCCATAAATCTTTTCAAGTGTCTGTCCAGACCAGTACCTGCCAGAATTGCATATGCCCTTGCCCAAAGTGGCTTCCTTCATATTTCTCTGTTTTGTTCTCATAACATCCCAGCGTTGCCATTACTTTTGTTCTCTCCCTCTTCCCTAACATGAAATAGACTGTAGTGCCAAGCGACCTTTGAACTACAATGAAGCAACAGTTAGCAGTGCTTAAGCTTGGCTACAAAGTACCCCCTTTTTGCTATGGTTAAAAACCAAATAGCGGTTAGCAAAGGATACGCGTCCCACAGGTTAGTATTTTCATGGCAGGGAGCTTAGTGACCTGACACAGTGTCTTCCTTATGGACTTCCTGCAAGTGAGTGGTTCTGAAACTTGGTCACTTCGATTGTTTTGCCTTCAGTTCACAGAAGCCTCAACCCCTGGTCAGGCTGGCTGGGGCTTCTGGGAGCTGAAGTCCAAAATACACAGAGAGCCAGAGTTTGAGGACCTAGGTGCCTAGCTATCCACAGTGAAGAAGCATACCTGAGTAGATAGACCTTTGACCTAATCTAACGTGGCTGATCTTACATTCTTATGTTATATTAAATTATGAATTCTTAAGTTATGCTTGCTGGAGAGAAAGCACTTCTCTTTTCTGCTACAGAAAGATTTCCTACTGCAAAAATCCAAATATAAATTTATTATTAATTTTATTTATACAGTTGTGTAAATATGACCTTTTGGGCCTGCTTGGCAATAAGACCGGTGCTGGCACTTGGAAGACCTGGGAGGCAGGACTTGCTGCTTCCTGGTACTTCCGTTTTACTGAATACAACTCTCTTTTGAAGGATAGATGAACGAACCAACTAGAAACAGAAAGTCTCTCACAGTCAGAGGTTCAACTGTACTTAAGCCTAGTTACTGTGGCCACTTCGAATTTCACAGTATGACCGTTAGTAATGTGGGTTATCTTTATTGTTGTCTATCATTTTGTTTGTTCATTTTGCTCTATCCCTGTCCCTGTGCTTGTCATTGTTGTGTGCCTTCAAGTGGTTTCTAACTTACAGTGACCCTAAGGCCATTTCCACCCTACCCTGTTATAGCACTATTATTCCACTTTCAACACCCTCTGGAATCCTGGGGTTTGCGGTTTAGGGAGGGTGCAGTTTAGCCTTTAGAATTCTCAGCCAGAGAGTTCTTTGGCCTCAGTAAACTACAAATCCCAGAATTCTACGGGATGTTGAAAGTGGAATAATAACCTTATAGCAGTGTAGAGCAGAAATGGCCTAAGACAAACCTAACATGGGAGTATTTTGAAATGAGAGTGTGTGATTCACCCTGGGTCACCCAGTGGGTTTCCATGGTTGAGAAAGGGACTGAACCCTGCTCTCTAAGTTGTAGTTTGACACTAAGACCACTGCAGCACTACACTGGCTCCTTGTCTGTGCTATTGCACTGTAATTTTGATTAATCTACCTTTGTGGAATTGAGTTGATTTGGTCTTTGGTAAATCTTGTAATAAATTGCTTTCACCCCATTATTTGTCATGTTTTTATTTTTTTTAATTGACAGTTTTGTTTTCAAATACAGATTACCAATTTCCCACTCCACCTGATCACATTTCATCACTTCATATTTTATAGTTTTTAAGTTTTTATTTAATGCAGTGTGCTTATTTCTTGTACAAAGGATGGAGAGCAGGAAGGGAAATGAATAAGCAGTAAACAAGAAGAAAGACAAACAGATGTGTGTGGTGTGCTCTAACTATCATGAACACGTTAAGGTCACATTTATTACAAGCCTCTTTTGAGTATAATCAACTGTGGAAAAGTAGCAAGAATATGAATTAAAGCATGGCACTCAAAATGGTTTTTGTGGCATGATGTAGTTGACCCTCGCTGGAGTCTTCATTGGTTGTCCTGTAGTTAAAAGAATTTGATTGCTTTATAGTATAAAGGTGGAAATTCTTAGTAGTGGCATCTACCCTTTGGAACACTCTTTGACTTGTAATGTGAGAGACAGAAACTGTAGGTTTTTAAAAATACCTCTTCATATCTGTCTGTCTGTCTGTCTGTCTGTCTGTCTGTCTGTCTGTCTGTCTGTCTGTCTGTCTGTCTGTCTGTCTGTCTGTCTGTCTGTCTGTCTGTCTGTCTGTCTGTCTACCTATTGCCACTGGTCTAGCACTCATGCTTTGCTCTATTTCTATTTTGGTTGGTGATGCCTTTTTATGTATTCATTTTAAAATAGTTTTGAAATCACACACACACACACACACACACGGTGAACATCCCTTATACAGAAATCTGAAATACTCCAAACACTGAAATTGTCCACATGGGGACAGCAACATCTTTGCTTTCTGATGGTTCACTACACTAATGTTGTTTCATGCACAAACTTAATAAAAATATTGTATAAAATTACTTTCAGGCTAGGTATATAAGATGTATATGAAACATTAATGAATTTTATGTTTAGACTTGGATCCCGTCTCCAAAATATTTCATTATATATGTATATGCAAATATAAGTATTCCAAAATCCAAAACAGTTTGGTCCCAACCTTTTTAGATAAGCAATAGCATTTATTACTATACCGCCTATCAACTGAGTGTTATCTAAGCGGTTTACAATGTATTTTTAGCTAATTGCCCCCAACAAGCTGGGTACTCATTTTACCGACCTACGAAAGGATGGAAGGCTGAGTCAACCTTGGAGCCTGGCAGGATCGAACTCACAACCTTGTGGTTGCAGTACTGGCATTTAACCACTGCGCCACCAGGGATGCTCAACCTGTATGCACCCACCCCCACCCGCACCCCTTAAAGATATATCCCAGAATCCTGTATCGCCATCTATGTTATGTATGTAACTTTACATACACTTAGCTACACAGTAGAGATGCTAAGAAACTTGTTAGTGAATTATGAAGTTGAGGAACAGGACACCAGCAAGAGTGCTCAATGCGCATAGGTAGGGATGTGATGTGCATCCCATTGTGCAATGGTCACTTTGCCTGCTCTGTTATCTGCTATAGAAAAGTCAGTGTTTCTCTGCGTCAGGCAGGCGAAGACCTCATACGATTGGCTGAGTGAGGCAAGAAGACCTCATATGATTGGCTGGCTGTGAAGATTCTGTGGAATCCTGGGGTTGGCAGTTTAGGGAGGGGCCTTTGGAATTCTCAGCCAGAGAGCTCCTGGGCTTCAGGCTGGTTGCTATGGAGATGAGGCCTACCATCACTAAGGATGCCAGAAAACACTTGGGAGGCATAAGTGAAAAAAATTAAAGTAACATACACAACATAGTTACAAGGGCTTCTCGCCTCACACGATAGATTGTATGGGTTCCATATATAAGGAATCTTAAAGCTGAAATTCAAAACAAAAAATGCTTCCAGAAAAACATAAAGCCATTGCATAAATTCAACAGAAAGAAAAAAAAATAATCAAAAGCCAGTACATCAACGTCGCCAGAGAACATAGACTGGATTGGGGAATATGGGGAAAAGTTTCAGGTACTATTACCCTGTTAACTGGGGGTTCCTAGAGGGGCGCCTAAATAACCGAAACACAATAACGCAAGATGGGGAAATTAACTGGAGCACTCACTTTAAGCTAACGAGAGGCAGGGTAACTTGGCGGGGATCTTGTAACCCAATGTCTATGGGGTCAGGCCAAGCCAAGAAACACACCAAATGTGAAATAATAACCGTGGTTTTATTAAATACAGGCAAACAGTGTATGCAACATACACAAGTATCTATAGGAAATAAAGGTGTTAGCGGTATAGAGGGATTTTGAGAGGGATTGTTGAAGTGGGAGATACTACACCTGTCCGAAGCCCGAGGTAGATCAGTGAAGAGGTCCGTAGATGCACAGTCTCAGATGGAGACCGAGGGGAAAGCTCGGCGGATGCAGCGGCAGCAAGGCGGGGTGGTAGTTCAGAGCAATCCGAAGAAGCTCTCGGAACTGGGGGTTTTTATAGGGAAAATATGACCATAGGCTAGTCTGTACTTTGGGAAGAACAATGAGTTTGAGCGCGAGATAATGGCTCCGAAAGGTCAGAGTTTAACATGATTGGATTAAGTCCGAATTGACAAAGGAATGGCCAGTAGGCACATGCAGTGCACTTGACAGTTAAGCGTCTAGCTCGTCAGGGTGCCTGCTCGGGGCAGGGGGCTCTTTGTATTAGCGTGCATCCTTAATGAGGTGTTTGTCTAGGGAGGTCTCCTAAAGCAAGATCTGGCTGAGTCCAGCCTGCCTGGGTGGAGAAAGGAATGTTCAGCAGTTAAAGGCCAAGCCTAGCTCTGTGCTTGTTCGGGGGCCTCACAAACACTTGGCCAAGGGCGGCAAATTGAGACCGAATTATGATATCAAGCGATATCTAATATCTTCCAAAGTAAGGCTAGTAAACAGTGATAACAGTACTGTAAAAGGCTGGTTGCTATAGAGATGAAGCCTAGCAGCAAGGAGGAGGGCAGTATATTCCCTCAGGAACCCAACCTCTGTATGTTAATAACTGAATACAGATTGGATTGGGGAATATGAGGGAAAGTTGCATGTGCTGGAGAAGACAGTGTGATGAGTTCTTAAAAGGAAAAATAAAATCCCGAGCAATGCCCGGTAAATATGCTAGTAGTGACATAGCAGCAGTCTTCTACGGGATATGGACTGCTGTTCTGTTGAGACTTTGGGAAATATCCTTAACGTGGATGTTATGGAACTGCCCAGTTCTAATTCCTGCAGATGTAGTTCTGCTTACAAAGATATTACTCTCCAACCGGATTCTAGCCTTTATTATATTAAGTGGTATATACATTTCATAAGTAAGTAAGCAGATTATATTTACATTATATTTTGCATTATGGACAGTACAGACCAATGAGGTAATAGAAAAATGAAGTGAACTATGCATTCATTCTTAATGAATGCTGATTATTTGAAAATCCTGCTGGAAATAGTAATTTGCTTTTAGAGTGTGAAGAAAAAGATTTAGGTTTGTGATGTGCCATTAAAGTTAGAATGCTGTTGACTTTATTACATTGAAATGAACTTTCATTTTGGTGGATTCTCAGATGTCTGTTCTCATTAACTAATGTTTTGTCAGAATCCATAGTAATTATGCTTAACGTGCATGCAGTATGTTTCAATGCATATATGGCATATTTCAAATGTAATTAACACTTGTGTTTCAATGTACGAAACTTTACTGAAATTACCATTATCTTTGCTTTATGCCATTTCAGTTCGTGTGTGTGAAATACTGACGATTAAATGCATTCAGTTAAAGTGATTAATTCCTGCGTACAGCTGTAATCTTGTTTTGTGTATTTGTTCTGGTTTCAACCGCGTTTGGTAATCCCCCCCCCCAGTTTGGCTGCATTGAGATTTCTGTCAGATCCTAAGAACTCTACGGTAATCCCTTCTTCTTATCATTTCAGTTTTCAAACTCTTGAAAACCAGTTCAGAATGCCTTTAGGTTCTTGAGAAAGGAAGGCTCTTTTGCTGTTTGGCTGGATTCCTCACTTGTCCACCTTCTACTATACTGAAATTTCTCTTCATCAAAAGAGAATGGTGAAGATCCATGCAGCCAGACTTGGTCCTACCTTAAGGCAGGGTGGGCAGCATCCTCAGGCTATAGGCCATTTCCGCACTAGCCTGTTATAGTGCGATGATTCCACTGGATGTTGAAAGTGGAATCATCGCACTATAACAGGCTAGTGCGGAAATGGCCATAGATGCTGAGTGGCAGCAGGGCCAGCCTCCCAGATGATTTTCATAACAGCAGCCATATCCTCCACTCCAAATTAAAGGAAAGAGTTGTGTGTGTTGTAGTTCCTGCCCTGGTTCCCCAGCGTGGCCTATAGCCCTCAGATGTGTTGGAGGACTTTATCACATCAACAGGTAAAAGTCAGCCCTTAGGGCTTTTCTGCCCTATACTGTTATAGGGCTATTATTCCACTTTCAACAGCCTGTGGAATTCTGAGGTTTGTATTTTACTGAGGCCAAAGAGGTCTCTGGCTGAGAATCCTAAATGCCCCTCCCTAAACTGCAAACCCTAGGATTCCATGGGATGTTGAAAGTGGAAAAATAGCACTATAACAGTGTAGTGCGGAAAGGCCCTTAGTCGGATCAGTTTCTGCACAAGGACTAGGCGAGGGGTGACATCTCGTCCTTGGGAGTGGGCCAGGAAAGCAGTCTTGGGCTCATTCTGGCCGTCAGCCATGCAATCTGCCAGGCAGTGTGTTGGATTCAGATTTACATATACCAGAAGAAATCCTCTCATCCTCACAGCTGTTCTTTTGATCCTCAGAAAATTAGGGACAGAAGATCCTGGTGTCTTATGATGAAATGGGCATGGTGGAGCAGGGGCACCTATTTTGAAGCACCATTGCTTCTGTCTCTAGGTATGACACATTCTCTGATTTGTTTATGCAGAGACAAAAGGAAGAAGTCCCAAACTTGTAAGTGGCGAGCCGAGTAAGTTCTTGAAAAAAAAAAAATCTGAGTGGTTGGTGTCTCAGCTTCTCCCCTTCTGACACAAGCATGGAGAGACTGCAAGTTCTGGCTTTTTTTTTTTTTTTTAAAAAAAACATTAAACACAACTAAGTGTTACCTCTTAAAATCAGACAAACTGGTCTTAGTCTTTACAATAGGGAGTTCACATGATCCACACAAACTTATAATGTTAAAATGATTGTGCAACTGTGTGAACCAGTCCTGCCCCCTCCTCACTGGGGTATTCCAGGAATTATATCTCAAAAGAATTCATTTCCCAAACTCTCAGCAGAATTAGAATATTCCTGGCATGCAAATATGCCTTTGTTGTTGTTTGGTGACCCAATGAATACCTATGAATAGAATGAAAAGTCATCCTAATTCATTGTTTCTTGAGTTTTTCTCCTATTTTCTGTGATGATTATGATCACAGGAAAGATGACTCTCCTAAAAGAGTTGGAACGATCCGATTTGTATTTTTAAAAGATGCACATAGCTGTTAACTCCCAGTTCCCAGTTGTTGGTCTTAGAAACCTTTACGTGCTCAGCAATAGAGGTGGAAATAAATGAAGGCACAATTCAGTCAATAAGCCCTCTGACAAAGAAGTGCCTTTTTATGCTCACCCAGGCTTTTCCCTTCCTCATCCTCTTTCTAGCTGGAAGTTCTTTAGCATTGTCAGCATTGAGATGACGTCGAAGCAGAGCTGAAGAAACACACTTTTGGTGTTGGATTGCAGCAACGTGTCTGCAGCAAACAATGCAATGAAAGCTTGAGATGGGAAAGAACTAGATTCTATGTCAGCCAATCCTACCTGCATCTGCATGCAAGATAAACAGTACTGTCTCCAGAACTGCTTACTGAACATATGCAAATAGCAGAAAAGATACAAACACAAAAACAGATAAGCCTTCCTCACCAGCTATCCCCTTGCATGTTGAAAGAAGTATAATGTCTCATGCCAATAGAGACTTTAGCAGCAGCCATGGACAAGCTTTACTCAACAATTTGTCAGCTAGCTACCATTTGTTGTTTTAGCCATGCAAGTTGTAAGAAATTCTGAGGAGTACCCAGCAATATAGCCAGCAAAGCGACGGCCAAGGTTTCCAGGGACACGAGTCAGGGATCTGAACGGAGGACGCGTTGTTTCCACTGGTAATACCAGTTGTCTGTAACAGTTTTCCTCCCCATCCCATCCCCAGTATTTATGAGCCGACAGCTGCCCCCAGCTGTTTGCCTAATTAGTGTGTCTTCTCTATATAAATGCTCTAAGTCTCACGGGCTCTCCTTTTTTCATCTACGCTGGCTACAGTAAGTATTGTCCTGTTCATGTCTCTGTGTTGTGGCTGTTGGGAAGCATCCTGTCTGTGTTTGCACCTGAGTCCTGGCACTGGGGCATGACATATGAATCTGTGAGTTTAGCCACAAAAAATGGTAAGTGGACGGCGATAAAAGTTAAAAAAAAATCAAGTCTGGATGCATTCTGGAAGGAGTTTTCTAGTGGTCTCTAGATTCAAAACGTTTTTATTTACTTATACAGGGACTGCCTGACCCAGTTGTTTCATTTCACCTGTACATATTTGTTATTTAGGTATAAAAAGTTTGTCAAGCATGTTGAACTGATCTTGTTTGGTGCAGGAAGTTATCCATATTCTTTGCATGTTATTTCTGCCTCTGATACCTAGTTTTCTACTACAGAAGTAATACATAGAAACACAGGCCAGAATCCTCTATAACAGTGGTTCTCAACCTGTGGGTCCCCAGATGTTTGTGGACTTCAGCTCCCAGAAGCCCCAGCCACTATGGTCAATGCTCAGGGCTTCTGGGAGCTGAAGTCCACAAACATCTGGGGACCCACAGGTTGAGAACCACTGCTCTATAACTATGTATGTTACATAACTCTCTCTCTCTCTCTCTCTATACACACATACTTAGCTACACAGCAGAGATGCAAGAAACTCTGTTAGTTAATTGAGGAGATGTGTAATGGGACACCAGAAGAGTGTCCTGGTGCACAGTGGCACTCCCTAACCATTGTCCCAAGGCACAAAGGGACTGATCCATATAATTCCTGACATGCCCAAAAACTCTGTGTAATCTGACTACCAAAATGGAAATATTACCAAAGAGCCTATCTGATCATAATGCTATACTGTTGTCCCTTAAAAAACCCAAACAAGACTTTAGGTGGCGGCTGAACGAAAGGCTTCTCCAAGATGAAAGAATAATTAATAAAGCGAAAGAGACTTTGCGTCTATACTTTGAAGAAAATCAGCGGGGAGAAATGAGTATTGAAACTATCTGGGATGCAGGAAAGGCAGTGATGCGTGGTTTCTTCATTCAGCAAAATGCTATCTTGAATAGAAGAAGGAAAGAGAAAATCCAGAAAAGAAATGATCTAATTAAGAAAAAGGAAAAGGAACTTAAAGAAAAACCAGCAGATAAAACCGTCTGGAGGGAGATAACCGCACTTCAAAAACAATTGGAACTTGATCTGACGTCGGAATAAGTAAAAAATTATTGTCATGGAAGCAGAATAACTTTGAATGGTCTAATAAACCAGGGAAGTGGCTATCACTTCGCCTGAGAAAAAAGAAACAAAAAGCACCTATTTCTAACATTTCAGAAGAGGGGAAGATATATACAGAATCTGAGAAAATAAAAAAAATATTTGTGAAATATTATTCAAGATTATATAAAGAGAAACAAGTTAAAAGAGAATCCATCTCAGACTTATTAGCAGAATCCCAAATAGAAGAATTCTCAGAACAACACAGAGAGAAATTGAATCATCCAATTACGGTAGCAGAGATTGCGGAAGCAATTCATTTAACTAAGAAGAATAAAACTCCTGGACCAGATGGATTCCCAGCAATATATTACAAAACCCTCCAAGATGAACTGGTTTTGCCTTTACAAGTAACAATGAATGCTGTATTTGAGGGGAAGATACCACACTCTTGGGGAGAAGCCAACATAGCGTTGATACCAAAGGAAGATCGGATCCCCTTCTGACCAAGAATTATCGGCCAATATCTCTACTGAATGTAGACTATAAAATCTTTACATCAATATTAGCAAATAGATTAAAAAATATATTGAAGGATGTTATTGAAGAGGAGCAGGCTCGATTTTTACCAAATAGGCACCTCAAGGATAATATGAGATGTATATTGGATACGATTGAATATTATGAACGGCAACCTGGAAGAAAGTTGGCATTGATATTCTTGAATATTGAAAAAGCTTTTGATAGTTTAAGCTGGGAATTCATGTTGGAAGTCTTATCGGCATATAAAGTTGGAGATAAATTTCTGAACATTATAAAAACAGTCTATAGTAATCAAACAGCCCAAATAATTGTGAATAGTGAGAAGACTGAAAGAATAAAAATCTGTAGGGGGACAAGACAAGGATGTCTCCTCTCACCCTTGTTATTTATATTAAGTATTGAAATTTTGATTAAAAGTATAAAATTGGATAAATTAATACAAGGTGTGAAAGTAAAGGGCTATGAATTTAAAATCCGTGCGTATGCAGATGATATAGTAATAATAATGGAAGAGCCAACAAGAGGAATGGAAAATTTAAAGAAGGTATTGAAGAAATTGGAAGAAGCTTCGGGATTGAAAATAAATGAGGACAAATCAAATATTTTGACTAAGAATATAAGTAAAGAGGAAGAAAAAGCTTGGGCATATATTTAGGTTTTACAACGACTACTAAAGTGAAATATTTGGGGATACATTTAACAAAGAAGAATTCTGATTTGTTTAAAAACAATTATGAGAGAGTTTGGAAAGAAATTAATAAAAATCTTCAGACATGGAAAAAATTGAAATTATCTCTTCTGGGAAGGATATCGTCAATAAAAATGTCAGTACTCCCTAAGTTCTTATTTCTGTTCCAAACCATTCCCATAATTAGTAATGAGTCTGTGTTTAAAAAATGGCAAAGAGACATCTTACATTTTATATGGGATGGAAAGAAACCAAGAGTCAAATATAAAATATTATGTGATGCTAAAGAGAGAGGGGGACTAGCACTCCCTAATTTAAGATTATATTTTCATGCAAGCTGCTTAGAGTGGTTTCAAGAGCGGGCGATGTTATCTAACAGTAAACTCTTGGCACTAGAGGGTACTGATTTAGCTTTTGGTTGGCATGCTTATATTGGATACAGTAAAGATACAATTCACAGTGAATTTAACAATCATTTCATACGTCGTCCAATATTAAAGACTTGGAAAAAATACAGATTAAGAATATATCCAAAAACTCCACTGTGGTTGTTGCCGCAAGAAGCATTTTACAAGAGAGAAAATATATTACAAAACAGATGGCTAACATATAAGAATTTAATAAAAATCTATGATGGCTCGATCAAGATAAAATCGCAGGAAGAATTAAGAAAGGAAGGCATCAATTGCCATTGGTTATTACATAGACAATTAAATGAAAAAATAAAAATGGAATTGAGAATAAATGGTTTTCAAATAGAAAAGACGACTTTTGATCAATTACTATTGGAGAAAAAATCCCAGATAATATCTGAAATATATAAAACTTTGTTAAAATGGGATACGGAAGAAGAGGTTATCAAAGAGTCAATGATAAGATGGGCACAAAATCTAGGCCATTCAATCGAATTAACAAATTGGGAAAAGACCTGGAAGAAAAGAACGAAATATACAGCATGCTAGAATCTAAAAGAAAATGTTTATAAAATGCATCTACGGTGGTACCTTCCCCCGGAGAGATTGGCAAAGATATACAAATGTTCTGACAAATGTTGGAAGTGTAAAAATGAAAAGGGTATGTTTTATCACCTGTGGTGGACATGCCCAAAAGCTAGAAAATATTGGAAACAAATACATATGAAGATAGAGAAAATTCTAGGACTACAATTTAGTATGTTACCACAAATATATCTGTTGGGAATGCCAGAAAATGAATTGGAAAAAAAAAATATGATGAAATTTTATTCTATATGACTGCCGCGGCAAGGATCAATTTTGCTAAAAATTGGAAAAATCCAGAGATACCAGATACAGAAAACTGGGAATTAAGTTTGTACAACATGGCAATCATGGATAAGATGACAACATTAATAAGAGGAATCTCTCTTGAGAAATTTATTAAAAAATGGGACCCTCTTATCCAATTTTTTGAAAACAAATGGGGAGATTCGATGGTAGCAAGCTTTTTGGATTGAGGAAAGATATGATAAAAAAAAAAAGAAACGAAGCACACCTTAATGTATATCTTAAGTATATTAGATATGGATAAAAATAAAGATATTAGCATTTTGTATAAAGTTGAATGTTTTATAAGGGATCATATCAGTAGAGTCCTGATGTAAATAAATAAGAGAACAGACCCTCTGGTATATATCTTATGTATTATACAAGGCCAACTAGTCAGGAAGTTAGTGAGGAAGAAGAATGAATGGAATTGGAATGAAGAAGCAAGAAGTAGGTAGGTGGACCTAGGAAGGCTAAGATAAATAGTATATATACTATGTATATATTGAAAGTATAGCATGATATACTATAAGAGTATTATGTTTTATTGTTTATATTTAAAGTTCTATTAGAGATCTTCCTATCTTTATGAAAACCAACTGATATAGATATATAGGTATTGTTCCTTGTTTTATGTTTTAAGGTTTTAATAAAAAAAATAAAAAAAATAATTCCTGACATACCTTGTTTTCACTGTGCATTGGTACCAACCACCTTGGTCACTAAGGTGATTTCCGCACTAGACTGTTGTAGTAGTAGTATTCCACTTTCAACATCCTGTGGAATTCTGGGGTTTGTAGTTTACTGAGGCCAAAGAGGTCTCTGGCTGAGCATTCTAAAGGCCCCTCCCTAAACTGCAAACCCCAGGATTCCACAGGATGTTAAAAGTAGAATAACACCACTATAACTGTCTAGTGCGGAAATGGCTTTAGCTGGCTCCCCATGTAGAAACATAGCACCAGCCTTTTACTGGATGCAGATGTTACTGAACTGCCCAATTTAATTCCTGCAGATGTAAGCTGAAGCTCCCAACAGGATTCCAATCACAGATATTTCATTAACTAAGGTATACCTATAGGAATTGATCTTAAAACACACACGTGCGCACACACACACCTCCTTCAACACAAAAAAGTTTATTTTTTTGCAAAAATTTATTCTGTTTTGAAATAATCTCTACCTCCAAAAGGAGTAAGAAAAAATAAGTGGGAGGAAGCCAGATGAAGATGGCTGACTCAGTCTTCACTTACCTTATGGCAAAGAACTGGTAACTTTAGAAGCCTCGAAACAGGCAACAATCAGAAGATCAAATTATAGAAAAGGTTACACTTGATGAATTTTGTCCTTGAAACAACTGGAGCCCCAGCTGCAAATTTGCTGCTGGCTACCAAATTTTCACAGCACATTCAAAGGCTGTTTGGTCCCAGCGTGTTCCAAGGAGTGTCAATGTGACTTTGCTAAACCTAACTTAACCGTCTGAATTCTTTTCATGCTGGTGAATATAGGGGGTTCAGCTCAAGATTCAGCAGCTCAGTTTAGCTCCCTGGCACAACCAGAAATAGGGCCGGATCTTCTTCCCAGAGAAGGCTGCCGAAGGGAATGTGTAGATCATTTTGTCTGTATCAGCGTCAGAAAATTCCACAGATTTCTCTTCATAATTGAGGGATACTCGTATCTTAGAAAGGTTATGATTTACTGTCAAAGGGAGCAGCTTAGGAGAAGTAAAGGCCTGGAGGTGGGAAGGTAAGACACCCATTGGTTTTCCCACTGCCCAGATTCCCTTATCTGGATTAAGCATGAAAAGTCCCTTCCTTTCTACAGACTCCCTAGCAACCCCAACGGCCCACGCTGCCTGTTTTTTCAGCTGCAGCGTCACCTCCACCTCCCACCAATGGCTTCCTGAATTAAATGCCTCGCAGCCCAACACACAGTGCATAAAATCAAATCTCTCTGGGTTGTCAGGCAGGAAGTGTTGAGGGTCTCCCACAATCACACTCTTCCGATCGTCCGACAGGATGAGCGAGGGATGGGCTGTGTCTTGATCCAGAGTCACGTTCACTACAGGAGAGAAGAGAGGGAAGGAAGGATGGAGGAATGAGTAGCATCAGGGAAAGACAGTGATTCAGGGTTAGCTGATAAAAGTGGCAGCCCATCTTGTGATGGACCTGGCCTGTGCCTAAAATGATCAGAGGAGGCCCCTTTGATATAATTAAATGTGAAGTCTTGCATGACTGGCACACAGGAGAGGGCTGTGGCTGTTCCAGCTCTGGAATGCACTCCTATAAGAGTTAAAATCAGTTCCTTCCACTGTCTTTCAAAAAAGTTCCTCCCGCTGTCTTTCACCACGGGAAGAACTCTCTGACCATCAGAGATGTTTGGCAGTGGAATAAGCTGCCTCAGAGTGTGGTGGAGTCTCTTTCTTTGGAGGTTTGTAAGCAGAGGCTGGATGGCCATCTGCTGGGAGTGCTTTGATATGGGTTCCTGCATGGCTGAGGGTTGGACTGGATGGCCCCGGTGGTCTCTTCCAGTTCCATGATCCTATGACACCTGTTGTGAGAACAGTTCCCATGTCTGTGTTAATGCACTGTAATACTGTTTTTAGACCAACTGAAAGAGCACAAATATGTCCAAATTTTCAAGACTTTTTAGAAAAGCAGCTGACACAGGGGGATTAGGCAGGACTGAGACAGTTCTGACTTCACAGCTGAAACCTATCTTTTCCAAAATGGAGGATCAAACTTCTCCCATCTTATTAGCTCCTTGCATTCCTAGGGATTTTTCTCGGTGATGCCAAAATCCTTTGCCTCACCTGCTAGAGGAGAAATGGCCACTTCAAGGGTCTGGTGGCCAATTTTCTACCCTTGGCACCATCCAGGGTCCACACAGACAGACAGTAAAAATAGAAGGAAAACTGGCAGAGAGAGGTGAAACGCCACTTTTAGTTTTGGAAAAAACAAAACAAAACCAGAAGCTTTTGGATGCCAAACCACAGAGAGGTCCCTGCAGCTTATGTAAAAAGTGAATGACCCTTCTTAGAGGATTTATAGGAATTTTTTTTCATTTTTTAAAAGTTACTTTAATAATAGTTATAATTTTTGAATAATATTTAATTTAATTATTATTTAAATAATATTTAATTCAGCTGTAACTCTTCAAATATTTCCTTCTTTTTAAAATTATTATCCCTTCCCTCCAGCCTCCCACCCTGCCAGGGGAACAGTCTAATTATTTATTATTATTCTCATTTACTCTACATGTGGGATATCACCTTAATTATCTTATTTACATCCTCGTATCTCTCTCTTTGTTTTATCTTCTCAATCAATATTTTCCAGTTTCTGAACCAAGACTCCCCCTTCAATTGCCCCATGTAGATCCCTCTTTTTTCAAACAAGTGATCAAATGTCATATATTCTGATATGTAATATTTCCATTTACCAAGGTCCCATCTTTCTTGTTTCTTCCAGCCCAATACAGTGACAGCTTGCACCTCTTTTAATAATTGTTTTATTAAATATTCCCCATCCTTATTTAATTCTGTTTATAGGAAATGTAATTCATCCTTTTTGGTTAAAAAAAAAAAGGCAGCTCAAGGAAGAGAGGGATGCAGCCACAGTAATAATCTTGAAGGCCACACTTTTCTCTACTTGTGCTAGAGCCTCAACTGAGTTTCTTTGGCCTCCTCCTCCTCCTTTTATGACAGAAGCTATAAGAATAAGTCTAGTTTTCTGTCACCACCACACCTTATTTTGGTAACATCTTGCCTGATGAAGGGATCTGGACTGCAAAATGGCAAGAGCAGTTTGACAGTGGAATATATTGCTGTCTGGGAGTGTGGTAGAGTCTCCTTCTTTGGAGGTTTTAAACAGAGGCTGGGAGTGCTTTATATTCCTGCGTGCCAAGGGGTTGGACTGGATGGCCCCTGTGGTCTCTTCCAACTCTATGATTCTATGAAAGTTTGCACATATTTTTGTGCACTTTCCTTGGATTAACAAAGGAATTATGCTGATATGGACTTCATAAAAACAGGCTGCCACTGTTGTATGTAGTTGATGTTATTAAATATCTTTTTGTTATCCTGTATTTTTAAAATAAAAAAAGATTAAAAAAGAAAAATTTGCTCTCCCAGGGTTTATAGTTTCGAGTAATAATTTCACTACTCGTTAGGTGAAAAAGTGGTACAGAAATAAACTTCAAAACAACCACAACATTTCCCTTTCTCATTTAGCCTAGAAAAATTACCTTTGGTTGGTTTTTTCTCAATCGATGCCAAAGACTCTGTTAGGGGAAAAAAAGAGAGTAACAAATTGTAATCTGACTCTCCTACATGTAGCAGCAAAAACCATCTCACTTTGGCATTGAAAACAGGAGAGGCCATAATCCTGTATTGTCAATGTTACTATGATGACAGGACTCTGTTGTTGTAATTACACTAACAGTGTCACTTCTGACAAAACCAGATTTTCCAGGCTGACCAGAGTGCTTCCGAGACACTGCAGATCAGAGTACTTGCAAATAATGGCTGGAATCCTCTACCACAGTATATTTTATGAAACTTTACGTATACTTAGCTAACTAGCTGGGAGGCGAAGAAACCCTCTTAGTGAATTGCAAAGATGTACAATGCAAGACTGGCAAGAGTGTCCCAATGTGCACCGGGCTCTACCAATGCACATCAGCACTCCTTAGCTAGTGTCCCAATACACTTCAATCCCGATGCAAATTGGTCATTTTGCTTTTACAGAGTAGCATAACTGCAGCCTTTTATTGGATGCAGTGTTTGCAGAAATGCCCAGTTCTAATTCCCACAGAACTAGGGATGGGCCAACTGAATCCTCAGCAAGGATTCGAGATTCGTGAATCCAAATCTCCCCACCAAAATAGGAAAACAAATCTT
This sequence comes from Iguana delicatissima, assembly GCA_948472985.1. Classification (NCBI taxonomy): domain Eukaryota; kingdom Metazoa; phylum Chordata; class Lepidosauria; order Squamata; family Iguanidae; genus Iguana; species Iguana delicatissima. The sequence continues at coordinate 29,268 of CAOKZL010003471.1, read as the reverse complement.
CTGAATCCACCAATCAAAAAATAGTTTTTTTTAAAAAAGTTCTGTTTAAAAAAAGTTTTAAAAAGTTTAAAAGTTTTTTAAAAAGTTGCTTTTTAAACCTTTTTTAAAAAAAGGATTCGAAAGATTCGAGATTCATGAGATTCGTGGATTTCCAGAACCTTCCAGGGACTCAGATCTGGATCCAGGAAATTCTGGATTCGTCCCATCCCTACACAGTACTAAGCTTGCTTACAAAGACATAAGTCCACATTAGCATTCTAGCTGACATCTGCAGCACTCTCCTGCATCAAGAACAAGCAGCTGGAGAGACACGCTTCAGGGTCCTGCCGCAGCCGCCTGTCTCATAACACCTTCATGACCAGGAAAATGCTGCTGACATCATTTCAAAGTGCTGCAATCTGTAGCATGTCAGAAGTCCTTCAGCTGAAAGGCAGGCTTTGGGGTCACATTCATTTATTCACAACTGCAAATGCAAATCCCCACAGTTATAAGCCCGTAACTTGTCAATGTTAGAGTTTGAGTGCTGGACTAGGACACTGGGAGACCAGGGACTGAATCCCTGTTTGGCCTTGGAAACCCAGTGGGTGATACTGGGCAAGTCATACTCTCTCATCCTCAGAGGAAGGCAAAGGCAAACATCTTCTAAACAAATTCTGCCCAGAAAACGCTGTGATAGGTTCACCTAAGTCAGAAATTACTTGAAGGCACAGAGGAATGTTAACATTGCAATTTTTTCACAGCAACTTATCCTAGTTCTTGAGAATAACTAGTTATCCATTAGTTACTTTTTAAAGTAACTGAAAGTTACAAGTGGCTTTCCTACGATAAAAAATATACTCTTCCATTCACTTTGTCCTTGTCCCAACTCCCACAAAGAGCATGAGGCAGAGGCATAAGGCAGCACTTAAACTAAGGCCCTTTCCAGACGGGGGACGGGGAAACAGAGCAGCGCACGCAGGGATGGATCTTACCTGAAAACGGGTTGCTCCGTCCCTGTGGGGAGCGCGTGTTCGCCGCTCCACACGCTGGCGAATTTTGGCGGCGTTTGGCGGCGCCCAAAATGGCGGCCGGCGACTTCTGCGGTGCTCCGCCAATCAGGGCAGCACTCCAGCCAGAAGCCCGCCCCCGGGTAGCTCTGCAGGGACGCGCTAGCGCGTCCCTGCAGTTTCAAACGGGGTGCTGCAACCAGTTAGTGCGCTCGCGTTTTTTAAAAACCACATGAAATGTGGTTTTTAAAAAACGCGACGCGCCACCCCTTGCGGCCGCGCTAGGGCAGTTTGAGGTGTGGAACCTCCACTTTTCAAACCGCCCTAGCGCACCCCACGGTGTGGATGACCTCCGGATGAGGTCGCCCTAAGCCATTTTTTTTACCCTGTGTGGAAAGGTCCTATGTGATACATCTAGTGAAACTACACTTTTGTAACTAAAACGTTACAGTAAATCTGCAAAAGGAGTGAAGTTATTGCTTCTTAAGCTGTGTTGTTGTTAGAAACCTAGAGTTGGAAGATGCCACAAGGAGAACTGAGTCGAACCTCATGTTATGCAGAAATACACAACTACAGCACTTCTGGGCTCAGTACTATTCAATATCTTTATCAGTGACTTGGATGAGGGAATACAGGGCGTGCTCATCAAATTTTCAGATGACACTGAATTAGAAGGGGTAGCTAACACTGCAGAGGACAGGATCAGAATTCAAAATGACCTTAACAGATTAGAAAGCTGGGCCAAAACTAACAAAATGGATTTCAACAGGGAGAAGTGTAAGGCACTACACTTGGGCAGAAAAAAATGAAATACACAGATAAAAAAATAGGTGACACCTGGCTTGACCACAGTGCATGTGAAAAAAGGATCTAGGAATCTTGGTAGATCACAAGCTGAAATTAAGTCAGCAGTGTATGCAGCAGCTAAAAAAATCAATCTGATTCTGGGCTGCATCAATAGGAGTCTAGGTCAAGAGAAGTGATGGTACCACTATATTCTGCTTTGGTCAGACCCCACCTGGAATACTGTGTTGAGTTCTGGCCACCACAGTTCAGGAAGGTTATTGACAAGCTGGAATATGTCCACAGGTGGGTGACCAAAATGATAGAAGGCCTTGAAACCGTGCCCTGTGAGGAGCTAAGAAGCAGGGTATGTTTAGTCAGAAGAAAAGAAGGTTAAGCAGTGACATGATAGCTATGTAGAACTATTTGAAGGCATGTCAGATGGAGGGTGGAGCAAGCCTGTTTTCTGCTGCTCCAAAGGCTAGGACACGGAGCAATGGCTTCAAACTTCAGGAAAAGAGATTCCATCTAAACATTAGGAAGAACTTCCTGAATGTAAAAGCTGTTCAAAAGTGGAATGTGCTGCCTTGGAGTGTGATGAGGTCTCCTTCTTTGGAGGTTTTTAAACAGAGGCTGGATGGCCATCTGTTGGGAAGGCTTTGATGGTGGATTCCTGCATGGCAGGGGGTTGGACTCGATGATCCTTGTGGTTTCTTCCAACTCTATGGTTCTATGACTTCTGAAAGAAGCTCACTGAACCTGTTTTAAGACCTCTAAAGAAGGAGAGTTCATTCTACTCTGAGGCACCCTAGTCTACTTTCAGACAGCTCTTATGGTCAGGAAGTCCTTCTTAATACTTAGGTGGAACCTCTTTTCTTTTAATTCAGGTCCATGTTCTAGTTTCTGGAGCAGCAAAAAAACAAGTTTGCTCCATCCTCTGCATCACACATCTTTAGATATTTAAAGATGGCCATCATGCCACCTCTCAGTCTTTTCTTCTCCAAGCTAAACATACCTAGCTCCCTAAGTTATTTTTTATAAGGTTTGGTTTCCAGATCTTTGATAATTTTGGACTCCTTTCTCAATAACTTTGAACTTCTTGTCGTGTGCCTTCAATTATTTTCTGACATACAACAACCTTAAGGCCAATCTATCACTGGGCTTTCTTGGGAAGATTTATGCAGAGGGGGCTTACCATTGCCCTCCTCTGAGACCGAGACAGTTTGTCTTGTCTAAGGACACTCACTGAGTTTGCACGGCTGAGCAGGGATTCAAACCCTGAATCTCTCAGAGGCCTAGCCCAACACTCAAATGACTATGCCACACTGCCTCTCTATCTCATTAAGTTACCGTTGTAATGTAACACAGTTACACAGTTCACCTCTTGGAAAATAAATGAATTACAAGGAACTCTTTGCCTGTAACTAGCTACTTCCAAGTTTTGACCTGAGCTGTCTTTGATACCTTTGCAGTTATTCATAATCCTTTCTAGAGCAGACGTCTTCTGAGAACAAATTCGGAGTCTCTCTTTCATTAGGGGAACAAGATGCATCATATAGCCCACCGGTTTCCTGTCACACCTAGAAGTCAGGACAGTTATAGTGCAGAGATGATAGAGACGATCCCTCCCACCTTACAAACATATCATTACTTTCTTTCTACATAAAATTTATGTATATATATATATAAATTAAAAAATTAAAAGAACCTTCAGGAGAAAAACACAAAACATTATCTCGGTCCATGCGTTTATGTGGGATCAAAACTCACCCACAGCAGGAGAAATAGAAAAGCGAGTGAGAAAGTGCCACATACCTGGTAAAAGTGCTTCCAATGTCCTGGAAGAGACAAAAAGAGAGAAGTGGGTCTTAGTTCCACAAAGAGAACACATAGTGGCCACAATTTGGCATGACTCAACGTAATGTAGTTCTGCATGCTGCAGAGCCACTGAAGCTCCCACCTCCGGTCATTCTAGGCTTGGCAGAAAGTGGAGAGCATCAAAGAAGCATCTGGCTACATCCTTGCAGCCAGACAGGAAGCCATTTACATCATCCATTAATTTCTGCCGGGGCCTCCAGACACCTCTGTAGTCTGAAGTAATCATTTAATGTCTGCCAACAGGGACACAGCCAGATGCTTCTGTGATCTTCCCGGCTTTCCTTCAGCCACACAATGGCTGGGGTGTGTGTGGCCTCAGTGGTTCTATGCTAAGTCTAGGAAGGAAGTTTTGGTCATTAAAGAGGGAGGAAGGAAATATCAACCGCAACAGTGAACACAAACAGGCATATTCAGATAAGGTTAACTTAAATTTGCATATGCCATTAACAGGACATCAGCCAGCAGAGGCTTTCTTGGTCTAATAAGAGTTTGGAATAGTTAATTTCTGGACTAGGATTCCTGGAATTGGTTGGAATGTTAACTACCCCGATGTATCTTATTCTGGACACATCCTAGGGATTCTTCTGGATTGGAGGCTCCTACTGTTCAAAACTAAAAGGTATTGTACAAGTATTCTGTTCTGTTTTGTTGCTTTGATAGCTTTTCTCTGGTGTGAGAAAAGATGGAAGAAATGAAGGAAAAACTTAGGAAAACTGCAAATGGAAAACAGCGTCATAATTCCCATAAAATGCCATGAATGAGGCAGTGGCATGGCATTGTGAGGCCTCATCTGGAAAAACCCTTGTAGTCACACCTGTAGAAATTCACTTGGTGGCTGCTGGCACTTCATCTCAACTTCTGTGATGAGGTCTCTGAGATGGGAATACTCTGCTGAAAGCATGGTGACCCTGGCTTTGTACTTCTCTTTTGTCTCTTTCTCAAGATCTCCAAGGTAAGCCAGACTGCTATTCAATTTTTCTTCCAGAAATGTGTGAAATTGTTCAAAGGGGGTCCTGATCTTCTTTTTCTCTTGTTCCAACAGAGCCTGAGGAAAACACAGACCTACAGTGAAATCCCAACTGGAATATATCCTGGCTGTGTGGGGTCAGGCACCAGCTTCTTCTGCTAGCTGATCTCAGAGAATGGCAGACACACAGATCTGATGGCATAACTGCTCTACTGGCTAGCATTTGCTGGCAGAAGACCCAAAAAGGCCAGAGAAAACCATATTATGCCAGATGCAAACTTCCTGCAGCTAAGAGACACAGCCACAGCGAAAAGTTACACCAGGACACAGGTAGTCCTGGGTAATTCCCAACAATTTTCTAGACTGAGGGGGCTTGTGTTCAGCATACCTTCAGCTGACATAGTATCCTTTCACATGACACAGTTATAGCACTATGACTTCACTTTACCTGCTTTCCATCCTGTGGAAAATTTCCATCCTATGGAATCCTGGGATTTGTAGGGTTTTTTGGGGGGTAGGTATTTAGAAGTCTCAGCCAGAGAGCTCTAGTGCCTACAAACTACACCCCAAGATTCCATAGGATGGAGCCAGTTCAATTGGGATGAGAGTGCCATAATTATGTCAGGTGAAAGCTTAGATTATTAAACTTGCAGTAATGCTTTGAGAAGACCCACTGCTTGGCCTCTCACTGCTGACCTGACTGATCCCTTTGAAAGGACTCACATGTCTGAGGTTGAGAGAAGTGAAATGTATTTTAGCTTCTGCACTGGGTATACAGTATTAATAACATGTATTAGAAGCATATATATTAGCTTATATGTATAACACATATTTTAGATATATTTACACATATATTTCAGTATATTTTGTATTTGAGCTTCAGTAATACACTAAATCTAAGAAAACAGCTTCCTAAAATTGGCAGCTGAACAAAAGAGGGCCTCCAAGACTTTGGATCTTTAGGGTGGCTGGTGTGTTTCAGATAACAACACATGAGACAGGACAAGGCCGTCTGTAAAGAGTAAACTGGTTTAATAAGGAATATAAGAAAAAAGGTTGGCATTGTTTAGAAGCAGGGGTGGTTAGAAACTGTTAGGGTGATTACACCAAGGGGCATTTTGAAACTGCTAATGAGAATTAAGGATACATGAGGGAAATGCATGATTAGTGCATGATCACTCATACTGTAAATATGGGGAAGGGGAAATGTAACTTCTTAGGCAATCCTGGCAGGCTGTAAACTTTGGGGTCCTATCTAATGGGATCCCAGGGGAGGGAAAACCTGCAACAGGGACAGGGGATAAAATATGAGGTCTTCAATACTGGGGTGTGTCCTTCTCTCTGGGAAGCACCCGCTTCTGCAGAAATTTTTAATAAACATTAATGCTTCAGTCGATCCTGTGCTAAATTGTTTTATGAGTCTCTTCAGCTATTTCTCACAAGGTGATGTGAGGTGTGTTATCTCTGGTGTTGATCTGAGGGAGGGGTTAATGCCAATCTGTAACAACTCATACACACATGTGGTTTATCCATTTACAGGTGCTCTTCCATCTTTCTTAGCCTCTGGGGAGTAAATTTTTAAGTCTAAACTGGCAAAGTTTGGGTGCTTTCCATAGGTACCTGTAGCATGCACCACACACACACAGAAGTCACTATTCATCTGGCTTGTTTCAATGAAATGAAAAACATGTAAGCAAAGCAGGCATCCAGGGTTGCTGCTAGGCCTGGGCGAGCCCAGAATTTATTTGCCACTTACAGAATTGGAAGGGATCCTTGTTGGGGAATCATTTGAGCAAACCCCTACTCAAATAAATATTTATATTCAGTGAAATAATCTTCTGCAAGTCACTTTAGGAAGGCTTTGTCTTGAAACACAGTGTAGAACTGCATTAAATAATTTAATAAAAATAAATAGAGGGGGGCAGGCACAAAAAATGTACGCGCACATTAAACACTGAGGTATTTTTGGGGCATCTCCAAACTTACCCTCAGCATGTCAGATGCAATGGGAAAACACCTACCAGACATGCTTGCCTTTCCTGCTCTTCATCTTTTATCTGCTTCAGAAGATTTTTCTTCCCTTTCTTCAGAGACTTCAATTGAGCCTGCAGCTTTTCCTATACAAACAGGAAAATGGGTCCTTTGCTTCAGACTGCTGGTGACGGATTTATTTATATCCTATCTTCTTCCCAATAGAGGAGCAAAAACTGCTATACCCCAAGCCACAGGGGCCTTCAAATAAATAGTTTTCTCATAAAATCTTTGGTAATCTCATATTCTAGTCATTTAACTGACACTTACCTTAACACCCTTCACTTCACATAAACTTTTGCTGGTGTTCATAATGTTTCCTTTGTTCTGGATTGGTGCTGTCAAATTCAATTCACATTCTCATGCCTTCAATTTGCCACCCTCACCTTCACTGTAGTCTTCTCAATGTCATTGGCTGGCATCTTCATAGTGGCACGTGCAAGTGTAAGTCCATCTCAGAACTGTGCATGTCTTCTTTTGGACATTGTGGAGATTGGTATGCCCTTCCTTCCTTCACAATGACCAAAGACTCCCGCCCCCCCGTCCAGTGACTTGCAATTGAGCTGCTGTAGTCCTTCTATGGCAATCCACGGCTGATGAAGAAAGTGTGTGCACGTGCATCTTTGATCGCAAAAGTGTCTGACTATGGTCATTTCCGCACTACACTGTTATAGAGCTATTATTCCAGTTTCAACATCCTGTGGAATCCTGGGGTTTGCAGTTCAGGGAGGGGCATTTAGACATCTCAGCCAGAGAGCTCTTGGGCCTCAGAAAACTACAAACCCCAGAATTCCACAGGATGTTGAAAGTGGAATAAACGCACTAGAACAGTGTAGTGCAGAAATGGCCAATGTCTCTGTAGCCAGGTACCAAATGATTACATCACCAGTTGAGACCTCAGCAGGATCCCAACAAATTTTTAGACATCTGGATACAGTGACACAGCCAGATGCTTCTCTGATTCCTCCATCTCCACTAGCCACAAAATGATGAGGGAGGTTGCAATGGTGAGTCTTGAATGGCCAGGTATAGGGTAATTCCATACATGGAAATATCACAAAAGTGAGGTCTGTTGTCGGGCAGTGTGGTCCAAACTAGTAAAGCAACATGAGTGAGGAGTTAAGAAAAGGCAAGGTTTATTTCTGCAGCAGAAATAGATACATACTTTGTAGAGGTCCAAAGTGAGACAAAACACATTTTCCAGCGCCCACCATATATACATTAAACAGGTGGGTTTCCTCATATAAACATTCAGCAAACAACACTTAGTTCAAAGCACATCCTTTCTGACTGGCATCTATCAATGTTTCCAAAGTGTCCCAGTCTGTTTATCATTTTCAGACAGCATGTGAAATTCAACTAACAGGAACTCAGGTGTTTGCTTGTCTCAGAGAGTCTGTTACCCTAAACAACTGGGCTTCTCTTTTGTTTAATACACACACACCAGCCAAGCACACACACCTCTTTTTTCTTTTCTTTTCTCTTTCTTTCTAAGTAGAGATTTTTAAAAAGGCTTTTAACACAAAGACAAAGAAGAACCCCCCCCCCAACAAAAACAGAAATACATCAACACAACAATACATCTAAAAAGAAAAACACTATAATTATAGTTTCTTTTTTTGGTTTAATTAAACTACCAAAACATTACAATGTATATAAGTTGGAGCTGTTAGCAACCAGGGTACGAACCATTTTCAATTAGATGTAGTCTTTTTTTTTTTTTGGTGTCAGTTAAGCACTAGTTTAGGTTAAATATATTGTATTTTTAATCGCCCACACCCCTTTTCGTGCTTTTGACCCATCGCCTGTACTACATTGTTACAGTGGTATTATTCCACTTTCAACATCCTATGGGACCCTGGGATTTGCAGTTTAGGGAGGGGGCTTTAGAAGTCTCAGTTAGAGAGCTCTTTGGCCTCAGCAAACTACAGACGCCAGAATTCCACAGGAGGTTGATGGTGGAATCACGGCACGGTAACAGTGCTGTGCTCAAAGGGCCCCAGCACTCTGCAGAACACCAGCTCGAGAAAGACTCTCCATTTCTAGCACACAGGCATACGTAAGTACATAATCTTCTGGATGCTGTGGGACTGCAACTCCCATCAACCCTTGCCAGCACAGCCAAAGGGGAAGAATGCGGAAACGCCCTGACTCTAGAAGTCTACCCTATTCTGGCATTTTCAGGTCGCTGGCAATTTTGCTCCCCGTCCACCCAAGGACGCCGACGCGATTCCCCGCCAGCCCTCCTGCCTACCTTGTAGGGCCGATCGACCTCTTCCACCGGCAGGAGGGCGTGAAACTTGTGCGCCGCCGACCTGCTGCAAACCCAACAGACGGCGGTCTGATCGTCCCTGCAGAAGAGGGTTAAGGGGGCGCCGTGCGGCCGGCACCGCCCTCGCCGGGCTTCTCCTTCGTCCCTTTCCGCCTCCAGTTTCTGGGCGATCTGGACGATGCTGGCCAGGCGCCAGTTGGGCCTGAAGCGTTCCCCTCGGCGCCAGGCTGTTTTACACTGGGGGCAAGCGTTGGAGTGGGAGGACCACGCGGTGAGGCAGGCGCGGCAGAAAGTGTGCCCGCACCCCGCCACAAGCACCGGATCGGCGAAGTACTGCAGGCAGATGGGACAGGTAGTCTCTTCGCGGAGCTCCCCGAGGGGATCCGCGGCTGCCATGGACGCTCCTTCTCTCGCCAGCCAGGGGCTTCCGGGAAAGCCAGAGCGCCGCGTTTTCGGTTTCGTTTTCGTTTTCCCAGCCCGGGGAGTTTCGTTTCCGGCAGTTTCTAAGAGCGGCAAAGCGCAGAGCCAGCCTCTCGGACGCTGTTTTAAGGCAAATGTTTCCGCTTTTTGAACTCCAAATAGGGGCCATTTCCAGACTGCGCCGTTACAGCATCCTGTCTGAAATGTATCATTCCTGAAATATCCCAATTATGATTAGTTCTGAGAAAAGTATTCCTCGCTGGGATAGATTTTAAACGTAGCCTGCACGTTTCTTCTCTCCCTGCGTGGTAAGTCAGTGACTTAGGGCCTTTCCACACTACATTGCTATAGTGCTATTATTCCACTTTCAATATCCTGTGGAATTCTGGGATGTGTAGTTTCTTGAGGCCAGAGAGCTCTCTGGCTGAGAATTCTAAAGGCCCCTCCCTAAACTTCAAAGCCCAGGATTCTATAGGGTGTTGAAAGTGGAATGATACCACTATAACAATGTAGTGCAGGGATCAGTGTGTGCCTGGGTGCTGGTGAGACCTGGTGCGGGCCAGAGTTCGAAAAACAGAGAGAGAGATGGGGAGGTGGTCTGGCCCAGTGGTTCTCAGGCTCTCTGATGTGGGGGCTGGCAATCATTTCCCCTCAAGGGTGTGCCAAGGACTGGCAGCATGTCTGTACCCACTGGCAACAGTTCTTTCTTTCCTGGAAACTCATCTGTGCTCTCTAATATTTCACAGATGAAAACCTGGTCACCTCTGGCCAAGCAAATAGTAGAAAATGGCCAAGATGGAAAAAATTAGGAATGAGGAAGTACAGACAAGCTAGGAGAGGCTGCAGCAGTTTGCTTTCGCCTGAGCCTCCTGGAAAGGGCAAGATTCAGCCCCCTCCTCTCCTGCCTGTTGAGTTACGGGAGTGCAAATTGGTTTTGAGAGCTAGCCTGGTATAGTGGTTTGAGTATTGAGCTAGTATTCTGGGAGATCAGGGTTTGAATCTCTGCTTTGCAGTGGAAACCCAAGGAGCTAGGCACACTCTCTCAGCCTCAGAGGAAGGCAGGGGCAGACCCTACTTTAAGCAAATTCTGCAAAAAAAAACAAACCCTCATGATAGAGTTTTGCCTTAGGGTCTCCATAAGTCAGAAACGACTAGAAAGCACAGAACAACAACAATACATTTGGTCCTTACAGCACGTCAGTGTGTGTGTACAGAATGGTTTTGGAATGACATGGTGGGGGGGCAGTTTATCCTGTCCATGCTGAGGAGAAAGAAAGTCTGACAACAATACCAGGAAAGATCATAGAGCAGAACACAGACAATCTATAAGCACTTAGAAAGGAATGCCTTGATCACTGAAAGTCAACATGGGTTTCTCAAAAACAAGTCATGTCAGACTAATGTGATTTTTTTTTTTGATACAGTTACAAGCTTGGTGGATGAAGGGAATGCTGTGGATGTAGTGTATCTTGATTTCAGTAGGAGCTTTGACAAGGTCCCCCATGATATTCTTGAAAATAACGTAGTAAAATGTAGGTTAGAAAAAGGTACTGTTAGGTGGATTTGTGGAATTAGGAATGGCTGACTGACCAAACCCAAAGGGTGCTCACCAATGGCTCCTCTTCATCTTGGAAAGAAGTGACTAGTGTGGTGCCACAGGGCTCTGTCCTGGGTCCAGTGCTATTCATCATCTTTACCAATGACTTGGATGATGGAATAGAGGGTATGCTCATCAAATTTGCAGATAACACCAAATTAGGAGGTATAGCTAATACCCCAGAGGGTAGAACCAGAATTCAAAATGACCTAGACAGTTTAGAGAGCTAGGCCAAAACTATCAAAATGAATTTTAACAGGGATAAATGTAGGGTACTACACTTAGGAAGAAGGAATGAAGTGCATTGATATAGGATGGGTGACACTTTGCTTAAAAACAGTATGTGTTAAAGAGATCTAGAGGCCTTAGTGGACTACAAGCTGAATATGAATCAACAGTGTGATGCAGCAGCAAAGAAGGCCAATGTGATTCTGGACTGCATCAATAGGAGTATAATGTCAAGATCAAGGGAAGTGATAGTGCCACTCTACTCTGCTTTGGTTAGAGCTCACCTGGAATACTGTGTCCAGTTCTGGGCACCTCATTTCAAGGATATTGACAAGCTGGAATCTGTCCAGAGGAGAGTGACCAAAATGGTGAAGGGTCTGGAAACCATGCCCTATGAGGAGCAGCTTACAGAGCTTGGTATGTTTAGTCTGCAGAAAAAAAAGTTGAGAGGGAGACATGATTGCCATGTTTAAATATTTGAAGAGATGTCATGTTGAAGATGGAGCAAACTTGTTTTCTGCTGTTCCAGAGACTAGGACAAGGAACAATGGATTCAAGCTACAGGAAAGGAGATTTTACCTATGCATCAGGAAGAACCTCCTGATGGTAAGAGCCACTTGACAGTGGAATATGCTGCCTCTGAATGTGGTGGAGTCACCTTGTGCCTGAGGGCCATCTTTACCAAGGGCCAGAGGGAAAACCCCCTCAGGCAACACATACGGAGGGAGATACAGCAGCAGCTGCCATTCTTCATTCTGCCATTCCTTTGAACAATCCTCCTGCCCTCAAGCACAGTGGAGGACATTATCCTCCTAAGTGTTAAACACTCAACAGCCAGCCCAATAGGCTCCTAGTGGAGGGAGAAGGGTGGAAGAATGTTTCTGTCCTTCGCAAATCACTCCCAAGCCTGTAGAAATGGTGGGGCCAGACAGCCATAGGTAAAAGGGGAGGACATTAGGGCGGCTGTCATCTGGAGGGCCCAAAAGGTTTCTATGGCTACTCTGAAGAAATGGTTTCCTTTAATGTCCCCCTTTTGCCTTCCCAGGGGAGGTGGGGAATAAAAGAACAAAGGCTTCCAAGCAACCCTTGTATTGGCCTCTCCAGAACTTACAAGCCAGAGTGGCATTTTCCAAGCTGTGATTCAAAGCCTCTCTGTATATTTGCCTTCAAGTTACCTGTTGACTTGCGGCAATCCTATTAATTGCATGGGTTTTCCTTAGACAAGGAATACTCAGAGGAGGTTTGTCACTGCCTTTCTCTGAAACAGAGCCTACCACTGTTGATATCCCTTGGTGATTTCCCATCCAATTACTATCAGGTAGGAGTGGGCCAACCAAATGTCTATGATTCTATGATTCTATGAATCCTGGGCAAGGATTCAAGATTCGCAAATCCGAATCCCTGTGCCAAAATTTGCAAATCGAATCTTTCACATCCACCAACCAAATAGTTTGCTGGAGACCGGGACGCCTGAAAACCTGGGAGACCAGACATGCAACACAGGATGGCAAGTAGGAGAGTTTTTCACTTGGAGTAACAATGGTCTTTGCTAACCATTTCAGAAATTACATCTGGGGTTGTATTCTAAGATATTTAAATTCAACATTTAATAGTTAAGTTCAGCACTTGACTGACTGAATACACAGTTCTGGGGTTTCTAGTTTTACAAGGTGTCACAGCCTCTCTGCCAAAGTGTGCTGGTGCATCATCAGACTACAAACCCCAGGATGCCAGAAGGAGTTATGCAAAGAAAATCCAGTTTTGACCTGGATTATCTCTGTGCTGTAGTGGTCCTGTTTACACAGGCAGGAAAATGTGGGATTAATCCACATTTTCTTGCCTGTGTACAAAGGGCCTTCATGTCATTTTCAATCTGGGGAGATCTTGAGGCAAAACTATGAAATTGTCCTGGCTAGATTTCTTCAGAGGGAAGTTTGCCTTTGCTTAGGTTTTTGCTAAGGCTGAGAGAGGGTGTCTTGTCCAAGATTATCCTTCTTTCCCTTGATTTTTAAACACTTTTTAACAAAAGGATTTGAAAGATTCGAGATTCGTGAGATTCATGGATTCCCAGAAACTTCCAGGGATTCGGAAAATTCTAGATTCATCCCATCCTTACTATCAGGCATGACCCTGCTTAGCTTCTAAGATCAGATTAGATCAGGTACTCACAGGATGTTTAGAGCTGTGTCAGTCCTAAGATAATAATTTAAAAAATAGTCTCCTCTTATCTAAGGGGACATAAAGTTGCCCCTCTTTGTCACAGACTGAACTGGACAACTTTTATTCAAAGGGCACACCTTCAGCTCAAGAAAAAGCAGCAGCCACTTCACAGTTGGGAGATAATAAGGAAGGGACAGATGCTAAAATGACTTCAAATGAGAAAGGCTGAAGTGGAACCAAAAAGCATTTCAGTGTTCTATGATATAGTAGGCACCCCCTTGTCCATGGGGGATATGCTCTAAACCCCCCTGTGGATGCCTGAAGTGATGAACAGTACTAAAACCTATAGTACTAGATAGTACGCTAGCCAGAGCCAACGTGGTGTAGTGATTTGAGCCTTGGAGTGCAGCCCTGGAGACTAGTCCACTTTCCGCACTAGATTTTTATAGCGCTATGATTCCACTTGAAACATCCTATGGAATCCTGGGGTTTGCAGTTTCGGGAGGGGCCACCTAGTGCGGAAATGGCCTAGGATTTGATTCCCTACTCGGCCACAGAAACTCACTAGGTGACCTCGAGTCTGTCACACACTCTCAGCCCCAGAAAACCCTATGATAGAGTTGCCATAGGAAAAGAAGGTACACAACAACAACAACAACATCTAAGTACTTGAAGGGCTGTCATTTCTCCATGGTCCTTGCAAACCTAGAGGGCTGCATCTCGTGACCTCAGAGCCATTTCTGTGGCAGAGGGGCAGTTAAAGTAAGTCTGGGGTGGGTGGGTGGGCCGGCAGGTGAGGTGTGGGTGTCAGGACCCAGAGCAGGCCGTGTTGTTAAAACAGCAGAGCTTGAAAAAAAATTACCTCTTCTCAACAACCCTGGAATTTCTGGGAGTTACTCTGCTAGAGGCTCAACAATATTCTGGCGGTTTATCCAAGAAAAAAACAGCACATCCTTTCATTAGAAAATAATGTGTGAACTAAGGCCCTTTCCACATGAGGAAGTTAAAACGGGCCGAGGCGTCCTGTCACGGAGGTCATCTGCACCTTGGATGGGACTAGGTTCGGACTATTTACCTTAGTTCCGCACCTTGGTCTGATCCAAAATGCCCCCAATGGTCCTCCAGTGCGCTAAGTGAAGACTGGAAAAAATTGGTCTTTCAATCTTCTGGAGCGCACCATTGCGTTCCTGCTCACTTGTGCAGATGCGCAGGCTCGCACCAATGCGAGCCTGTGATCAGCGGAGGGCGAGCTGTGGGGTGGTCAGTGTCAGCAGTTGGTCCTGACCCACAAAGAACAGGAAGCTGCCATTTTGTAAGCCTGAGCAGTGCAGATCTACAGACCTTGCACTGCTCCGATTCGCCCTGGACCAAATGGAGGAGCCCTGTAGAAGGGCTTAAGGGAGAGTCTGCATTGCTTCGACGCAACAAGAACTGGTGAGTAACGACACAGTGCGATTCACTCACCTTGTGCGGAAAGGGCCTGAGACTATAGATGAATTCATCTGCGTCTGCATTGAAAAAGGACCTCCAAGCAGTCCAGGCACACACAGATCTTTGGCCCCTGGTTTAAAATCAAAAATTAGTATCTTCTGGGGTGTAAAAGCCAAGAGCCAACATGAGTGGATTGGCTCACTCAAATGCCTTCCCACTACTCAGATCTCCTGGTTAGGTGGCCAGTCCTTCCGGCTCACAGACTTTCTGGCAACTCCAAAAGCTCAGCTGTGTCCCATTCTACACACCCTCACCTCCCAACACCCCCTCCCTGAAGCAAAGCCTTGATGCCCTGAGACACAGGGGGTATAATTGAATCTTTCAGGATGTTCTGGAAGGGCCTGACAATCTGTTCCACAGGATATCCTCTTCCAGGTCTCAAGAAAGAAAGTTGTGTCTTGATCCAGAACCAGTTCCACTGCAGGTGGAACAAGAGAACAAGAGAAGGAAGAACAGTTTGCTTACCTGTAACTGTGGTTCTTTGAGTGGTCATCTGTGAACTTACACAAATGGGTTTTGCACCTGCGCAGAAACAGCCTTCGGTTGTAAGCTGAATTTTGAAATGAAACTGGAGCTTTATTTGTTAAATATGCTAGGGTAACAAAGGGAAATAAGAAGTCATCAGAAGATGTTATTATATCTAATAGCTACGGCAAGGTTGACATATGCGCAGCACTGGAAAGAAAAGAAATATATTGATGTAGAAGAATGGAAGTTAAAAGTCCTGGATGTGATAGAGAAGGAAAAATTAGCATTTTCTTTGAAGAATAAATCTATCCAGAACTTTGAGAAAGAATGGAAAAGAGTATGGGATTGGGTAAGGATATAAATGTATAAGGAATCAAAGAAGAAATAATGTAATTGTTCTTCTTTCTGTAAGATGGAAATTATGTTTGTAATAGAATGGAAATAAGCAATTTCAGCTGGAAGATTTAAGCATGGAAGTGTGTGTGTGGGTTATTGTTGAGACAAACTTTCAGTAAAAAAAAATTATATAAAAAAAGGAAACAGCCTTTGGAACCCTCTTGAGCCTACCATTGGCACCCCCATCCCCTGAGGGTATATAAGCCCCTGCCCTTTGTAACGGTCAATTCCTTCACCGCATGTGTAGCAGCAGTGGAACCAAAACGTGTGGGGAGGAGGGTGGAGTTGTGTGACTTCACAGATGACCGCTTGAAGAACCACAGTTACAAGTAAGCAACCTGTCCTTCTTTGTGATCTTTGTGACTCGCACAAATGGGAAACTAGCAAGCTGTCGTAGAAGGAGGTGGGTATGTCATGCTGCTGTAACTAATCTCATGCTTTTTTCTTCTTCTTCTTTTTTTTAACTTATTTTTAAAACCACGAACATATAAAAGATAATAAAGAATAATTTATTAAGTTACGGAAAATATTGTCATCTTTTATCCAACAGAAGAAAACAAAACAGCTCTCCCAAATCCTGCATCACTCTTAGACCTGTTGTCCACTCTATAGTGACAAATAAATATAAGCGGTTGTGACCAGGTAGCTGCTTTACAAATTTCATGCCATGGTATACCATGTAGAAAGGCTGCAGAAGCTGCCGTAGACCTCGTGGAGTGAGCTCGTATGGCATCAGGGAGTTTCTTTTTTGCTAACTCATAAGATAACTTAATAGTAGACACTACCCATTTTGATAACCTTTGAGGTGAAACCAGGTTAGCCTGTTTCATTAGTGAATAGCAAACAATTTATTTGATTTCCTAACTGAAGAAGTGTGTTGAATATAAAAAGCCAATGCTCTTCTAACATCCAAACAATGTAGTGTTACCCTAATTTTCTGGGGTCCTGGGGGTCATAGAATCATAGAAATATAGAGTTGGAAGAGACCACAAGGGCCATCCAGTCCAACCCCCTGCGAAAACCCTCAAAGCACTCCCGACAAGTGGCCACCCAGCCTCCGCTTAAAAACCTCCAACGAAGGAGACTCCACCACACTCCGTGGCAGCACATTCCACTGTCGGACAGCCCTGACCGTCAGGAAATTCTTCCTGAGGTTCAGGTGGAATCTCCCCTCCTGCAGCTTGTATCCATTGCTCCTTGTCCTGGTCTCAAGAGCAAGAGAAAACAAGCCCACACTCTCCTCGACATGACATCCCTTCAAATATTTAAACATGGCTATCATGTCCCTTCTCAACCTTCTCTTCTGCAGACTAAACATACCCAGCTCTCTAAGTCTGTCCTCATAGGGCATGGCTTCCAGGCCCCTCACCATTTTGGTTGCTCTCCTCTGGACCTGCTCCAGCTTATCCATATCCTTCTTGAATTGGGGTGCCCAGAATTGGACGCAGTATTCAAGATGAGGTCTTACCAAAGCAGAATAAAGTGGTACCAATACCTCCCTCGATCTAGACACCGTACTCCTATTGATGCAACCAAGAATTGCATTGGCTTTCTTGGCTGCCGCATCACACTGCTGACTCATGTTCAGCTTGTAGTCTATTAAGACTACAAGCTGAACATGAGCCTCAGCCTCAAGATGCTTGCTTGACAGGATTAGCACTCTTGACAATCAGCCTGTCAAGCAAGGGCAATCTACATGCTGCTGGAGCTGATGGGTCCCAGTCACTGAATCAGTTATTTTGCTGATGGGTCCCAGTCACTGAATCAGTTATTTTGAGTTCAGGGAAGTCCTGGTCACCGGGTAGGTTGCCCAAGTTTCCAGGGGTCCCGGTCACTGGATAGGTTGCCCGAGTTTCCAGGGATCCCTCAAAAGACACCTAGTCTGATCCCGATTTTAAGGGGATTTCCAAGTTGCACCAAGCACTGCCCAGCACACACGAGAGGTAGGGTAACCTTATGAGACCTTGTATCCAACTTCTACGGGGTCAGGCCGAGTCAAAACCCAGACAAAATGAAGATACAATTATTTTCTTTATTTAAAACCTAAGTCACTACCCACTTACACATTCACTCACGCAGACCTAAGAAAATAAAGGGAGGGAAATTGATAGAGGATTTGAAGAGGAGCATCGGGGGAATACTACACCTGATCCTGAAGTCTGGGAATCGGAAAAAGAGCCAGAGAGTCAGGAGAGGTGATGCTCAGCGTGTGGAGGCTGAGGAGAAGGCTCGGTGAATGGAGTGGCAGCAAGGCGGGGAGGAAGCTGAGAGCGATCCAAGGAAGCGCTCAAAATCGGGTTTTTATAGAGGAAAACGTACCTGGAGGCTAACCCTTTCCCGGGGAGAACAATAGAAGGGCTAAGACAAAGCCCTTAACGACAGACATCTCCAGCTTGATGGGTTTCATTTGATTTTGATTGACTCTGCTGGGGTTGGACAAAGGCTCCAGCAGCATGTAGATTGCCCTTGCTTGACAGGCTGATTGTCACGAGTGCTAATCCTGTCAAGCAGGCATCTTGAGTCTGAGGACTCTTTGTGTGCTTGATGACTAGGTGTGTCTGGAGGGCTCCTTGGGGCTACGTGACAGATTAATTTACTGGCCAGACCTGGATTTTCCTAATTGTGGCCGTTCGGCTGTGCCTGCCTACGTGCTCACTCGGCGATCCTGTCAGATATGTGGAATGATTTTTAATATTAACCACATGGAGATGTCAGTATATATTTATAGCTGAATTTATTACTATTAAATTGTAGACCTCGGGCTAATCTACCATAGTAACAGTAGGTTTTTTTCCATTTCTGACCCAGGATTCTGCATGAAAGCAGGTAACACTATGTCTTGGCTGAGATGGAAATATGATACCACTTTCAGCAAGAAAGTTATATCTGGTCTTAGCATCACCTTATCTTTGTGAAACCTCAACTATGGAGGATCAACTCTGAGCACGCATAGTTTGCTGGCCCTCCTAGCCGAAGTTATCACAACTAAAAATGCAGTTTTCCAAGATGATAAATGCATATCACAAGTGGCCATCGGCTCAAAGGGCTTAGCAGCTAATTGTTTCAATACCAAATTTAAGTTCCATCCTGGGACAGGTGGTTGAACTGGAGGGTGTAAAATTTTATAACTTTGAATAAACCTCTTAATCAGGGGGTCCAAGAAACAGGATGGTTTACCCTGTTTTTGAAAATTACAAAAAATTGCAGCCAAATATCTTACTGATGATAAAGACCTTGTGTTGACAATTCTGCAAGAAAGGAAAGAACACATACGCTATTACAAACTGTCGGAGCAATTCCATTATGTTTCAAATAATCACAGAATTTACTCCATTTATATGCATAGGACCTCAGTGTTGAAACCGTATGTGCAGCCAGTACAATTTGCCTAACAGCATCAGGTAAGTTCTCCATTATAGCAGATGCCATGCTGTCAGCCAAAGTGTTTGAACACCGAGGTGAAAGACGGTACCATTGTGAATGCTGAGGAGGTTCCATTTGCACGGCAGGATTTGATACCCTCCTTGAGACATCTGGAGAAGAGTCACAAACCATGACTATCCTGACCACCATGGTGTCAGCAGTATTGCCTTGCTTTGTGCTGGTGAATTTTGGCAATAACCTTTGTTATCAAGGGAAGTGGGTGAAATGCATATACTGTTGGTCCTGTCCAACTGAACAGAAGGGCATCTCCAAGAGTCTGATGTCCTTTTGAGTACTGGGAACAATACAGTCTGCATTGGCTGTTCAGTCTGGATGCAAAGAGATCTATTTGAGGAAACCCCCTCTTCACGAACACTTCCCAGATTAATTCTTTGTTGACCATCCACTTGTGACACTACCATGGTGTTCTGCTGAGTGTATCTGCCAGTACATTCTGTTCTTCTGCCAGATGAACAGCTGATGGAAGAATCTTTCTTGCTAGGCACCAGTCCCATAATTGGATTGCTAGACTCAATAACGTGTGTGACTGAGTTCCCCCCTGCTTGTTTATGTAGTACATGACTGTTGTATTGTCTGTTACAATCTGAATTGACTTTCCTTGCAGGTAGTGCTGAAAAGCTTGCAGTGGTTTCATAACTGCCATGAACACTAAGATGTTGATATTCAGGTTCCTTTCTAGTCCTGTCCATAGTCCTCTTATCATGAGATCTCCTAGATGAGTACCCCAACCTTTCAGTGATGCATCTGTTGTCACTGAAACTGACGGTGGTCGAGGTAGGAATGGCATTCCTCCTAATATGTTCTTCGGGTTTCTCCACCAGTCCAGAGAGCAGAGAACAACCCTCAGTACCATGAGGTACTTGAGGTGATGGTCCCGAAGAGGATTGAACTTTCTTATAAACCACGGTTGCAGTGGCCTCATCCTTAATTTGGCATATGGCGTGATGAGTGTAGTAGACACCATCAGTCCTAGCACAACCTGTATCGCTTTTGCCTGGAGTCTTCAAGATCGTTGCATTCTTGTCACGCATTCTAAAATCTTCTTCCACCTGTTATCTGGTAGAAATGCTTTTTGTAGTTGTGAATCCAGTACCGCTCCTATGTATTTGATCCTCTTTGTTGCTATCATATTTGACTTTTTGTAATTTGTCATTAAACCTAACTTCTGTAGAAGGTTGATTGTGGTTCTGAGGTTTACAGATAGTTGAGTTCAAGATGGTACCACTATTAACCAGTCATCGATGTAATGAAATATGACGATATCCTTCTGACAAAGGAAAGCTGCCACTACAGACATGAGTTTTGTGAAGACTCTTGGAGCTGTACTTATGCCGAATGGCAGAACACGGAAGCAATATGCCTTTCTGCCAATGGTGAAGGCAAGGTATCGTTTGTGTTCTGGTCTTATTCCAGTATGGAAATATGCATCCTTTAGATCTAAAGTTGGAAACCAATCTTTTCTTTTTAACAGTGATAGGATCATAGCCAGAGTCACCATTCTGAATTATTTTGGTCGGATATAATAGTTGACACCTCTTAGATCTAATATTGGTCGAAGACCTCCATACTTCTTCTTCACCAAAAAGTACCTTGAAGAGAAGCTTCTTTTCAGCTGCGTCGTGATGATTCTTTTTATTGCCCCTTTTTGAAGTAATGTTGCTATTTCCTCTTCCAATTCTGGAGAAGGTATAGTGCTCCGAATTCATCCTGTGGGAGGTAAACGGCGAAATTCTATGGCATATCCATGTTCTATGATATCTAGGACCCAAGAGTCCATTGTGATCAATGACCAAACGTTCATGTAGTACTTCAGTCTTTCTCCAAACGGGGGTGGAAGAGCAGCACTTGGTTGATCATCGGTATGTTGTTCGGCAACAAAGTTTCTGTCCAAGGTAATGTCTTGTCCATGTTGGTGACTGATACTTGTCAGGAAGGTATTGTGGTACTGGTTGTCAAACCGTATATTTGTTTTGGTCTGACTGACATTTCTTACACTGAGGTTGTTTGTATTTTGAAGATGGTAACTTTCTCCATGAGAGATGTCGAGGTGTATTTTGTCTATTCTGAGGTGGAGTTGGGCTCAAAGTTCTCCTTGGGAATAGTTGGTATCGACGATATTGATATCTCTGTGAATATGTCGATGTTGGAAACCCGTATTTCTTCGCTGTCGATCGCATGTTCTGAGCGTGCTCTAGCTTTTTGTCAGTACTGGCACTGAATAATCCCAATGAATCAAATGGTAAATCTTCAATCATTGATTTAGCCTGTTGAGACAGTCCCAATGAATGAAGCCACTTATGGTGTCTTATTGCTATAGCACCAGCTATGGCTTTGCTACTGCAATTAGTGATATATTTTGCTGTAGTAATTTGTTGTGAGGACAAGCGATAGGCCATACAGGCCATTCTCCATACAGAGCAGTAGCACTTTTCTTCTCTTCATCGGGGAGCATGTCAAGATTTGA
Source organism: Iguana delicatissima (assembly GCA_948472985.1). Taxonomy (NCBI): domain Eukaryota; kingdom Metazoa; phylum Chordata; class Lepidosauria; order Squamata; family Iguanidae; genus Iguana; species Iguana delicatissima. The sequence goes on along the minus strand of CAOKZL010003471.1, from coordinate 7,683 downwards.
TTTGATTCTACTCCAAAGAAATTGTTGATAGGCACCCATACAGGTGGCATAATTTGAAATTCTGAATAATAAAGCTGCGTTAGAGTAGGATTTTCTGCCCATTGTTCTCTAATTTTTCCTCTTTTGATCAGTAGGGACAGCATGCAGTCTTTGTGACTGTCTTGTTTGTGCAGTATCCACAACTATGAATTTTGGTTTAGGATGTTGAACCCACCAGTCTTTCTCAGTCTCGACAAGAAGATATAGAGATTCAAGTTTTTGGATGTTGACGGGACCGATGATGACATCGACCATGACTTTTTCACTGTTTGAAACAGGCATGGAAGTGGTGCAATTATTGCTGGTACTGGAGCACGGTCTTGCAAATCTTGGAAAATCGGGTCTTTCAGATCCTCTCTATGATCTTCAGTTTGTAAGTTCAGAGACCTAGACATTCTAAGAACAAGATCTGAAAAAGCTTGAACATCATCAGTAGGCGATATTCTCTCAGCAGCAGAGACAAAATTTGTCTCGACATTATCTATTCCATGAGATGTTTTTGATGATGTCGACGATGCTATTGATGGTGATCGAATCCGATGGCCATGAGGAGACCGAAGTGTAGAGTCTTTCATACAACTTTCCAAGATATATTCTTGGCAGTTATCTCCAATATATAATCTCATTTAGAAGACTTAGCTATTTGCACTGAAGATGCTATTACCCACCAGCATGGAGGGTAATAGCGACCTAGAGTGATAAGTGGAGTGACGATACCAATCATCAGAGCCTTCCCGGTACCGACGGTATCTTCCATAGCAATCTAAGTCCTCCAAATAGGGAGAAATGTCCCTGGAACCGACTGAGATAACATCACGGTACCGAGATGGTGATCTGTCTCTATAGTGTCGGTACCAACAGGATGACCTGCTGATTGATCAAGATCTTCGGTAACCAGACTTTGGCGGAGATAGCAGAGTCTGGCAATGTATTCAGCCCTGCTTGCTCAGAGATCTTCTCTGTACTGAAGCTCTCTTGTCAGGGGACAGCATTTGTTGATGTGGGGCTGACCCAACTGATATCTGAGGCGAAGCTTCAATTATCTCCCCTTCTGATCCAATGCATACTTCCTCGATCTCTTCAGAGGGTATGTTATCTTGATTCCTATGTTGCTGCGGGGGTTGCACTTCTACGGAAGCGGTTTCTTGGGTTACGGCTGTCTGAGTCAGAGAATGAGATGGTGTTTGAGGCTTATCCGTCTTTCTGTGCTTCTTAGATGTTTCCATCAGAGCAGAATCCTTCACTTTCCTTTTCCTGTCCTTCTCCTTCCTTGGCAGTTTGGTACCAGGTGGAGGAGAGGATCTCAGCAATCAGATGTATGACCCGTTGAAGCCGAGGGTACTGGGTCTCTAGATCTAGATGTAGAATGAGACCTCAGTCTTGACGATGGTACTGAAGCATTACATTGAGACGTGGAGGAAGAATTTGAATGTGTCATCTTCAATGTCCAGTGGGTAGACTTAGCCTGTTGTTCTGGCTCTGAGCCATTTAACACATTTTCCCACAACAAGGCCTTCATTCAAGCAGCCCTATTGCGTCATGTTTGAGGTATAAATAACTGACAATGGCCGCAGACACTCATGTTGTGGCCCTCACACAAACAAACGAAGCACTTAGAGTGGCCATCTTTATCTGGTATTTTCCTCTACAAGTTATGCAACGTTTAAACACAACCGTTGCCATACAAACTTGCCAAAAAATACAGTCTGCAAGAATAGTCCATATACCAATAATCCAATTTCAGTTTCCAAGTAGCAACCAGTCCAAAACACCAGAGAAAAAGAGGATAACCCATATCCAAAGGTATGTAAGAGTTGAGAAAGGCTCCTACATGCTGCTAACGCAGCGGACAAAAAGGAACTGACTGTTACAGCGGGTGGGGGCTTATATACCCTCAGGGGATGGGGGAGGGGTCAACTGTCAAAATGCCAACGGTAGGCTCAAGAAGTTTCTGAAGGTTGTTTCTACGCAGGTGCAAGACTCACTTGTGTGAGTCACGGAGACCATAAAGAAGAAGATTGTAATTTGTATACACTGCTCATCTCTGTGTGAATGCCAAACCACTTACCTGTCCCCATTATAAATCACAAAATTTTAAAAAAATGCTATAAAGCAGTAATAATAAAATAACTACATCTAGCAGGAGAACAAAATGAGATAAACTGATCTGAATAAAAATGCTGTAAATTCTGGTCTGAAAAGAGATCTTTTTTAATGCATGCATCTGACCTCCTGTGGCAACAATGCAGAATGCAGGACACATAAAGCACATCTTAAAGGCTAGGCAGAGGGATGTGGGAGCAGATGAACCTTGAGGTAAGAAGGCCCAGAACCTTTTAGGTCTTGGGAAAAAAAAAGGCTAGCACCTCAAACTGAGGCTTCAAACTAACTTTGTCTAATACTGGGACAGCACCTTTAGGCCTACGTTGAGCTGTTTAATACGTTATTCTTCAATAAAGTTGACTTTGGACCTGAGTGTAACATTGAGGAGCCAGCCAGGCAGGTCTGAGTTGAAAGGGCCTTAACCCTCTGGGAGAAAAAGCACCTTCCCGTAGTGGAACTCATTGAAGGGAATAGCACTCCGAGGGGCCTTGCAAGGGTTTGAATGGATCAGAAGCATGAGGGCTAAGAGGGAGTTAGAAAGGCCACTTATGGAAGTAGAAGGCCTTTTGTATCAGCTTCAAGAAGAGTAGCTGAAAGATATCTGTGACTTCTTAAGTATTTCTGGAAGAGATCACTGCACAGTTATAACCAAGAGCCACTTAATTTTGTTCAGGCATGTAGTGCTGCATGTCATGTCTATGGCAGAGCAGGCAGTAATTCGCAAGCAGCACAGCTCCTACTTACAAGGTGAAAGTCAAAGAATGTCCAAACAGAAAGGAAGCCTACAGCAAATAAATCTGAAGGGGCAGTCCAAACAGGCAGAGTTCCAAGACAACCAGATCCAAGAGGGCAGGGTTTCAGGGACAAAGAGACCAGCTGGGGGGGAAGGCCAGCTGGAGCCTTCTTTTATCCATCGCTGCTGTTGACACAGGTATTCCCTCATTAGGACTTGCTTGCTACTTAAGTGGGCCAAGCGACACAAGCCCTCCCTTTCATGGCATCTCTGCTGCAAGGTAGGTGTGCCAGCTATGTCTTCCTCAGTTTGTTCCCCTGGCTCAGGCCCTTGTTGTTGTTATTATCTCCCTCTGGACCAGCTTCTGGGGACACTTCAGCCTCTGGGGAAGCCTCTGCCTTGGAGTCAGAATCTTCCTCCAGTCTCCAAGGTAGGGCATGACAGTGAATAATGCTCAGCAAAGAGAATTAGAAGATGAGGGCCTGTCCGCATCGCTCAAAGTGAAAGACAAGGCTCCCAAGGTAAGTGCAGCATTTTGGTGGCGGGGGAAGGAAACTACTGGAGGCCCAGTTTCAGGAAAAGCTGAAAAAGTTAGATAAGAAACTTTGGCTGGAGAGAAAATCATATATGGGAGTAGAATCAGCCCAAAGGAGAGATTTTAAGATAACAGGAAAAATAGGCAAACCTCCGTCAAAAGGCAGATTGAGTTTTAACAGTTTGATCTATCAGATTCAAAGTGGAGTCAAAAACAGGTATAGTGATGTTACCTCCGAGTCTCTAAGAGGAACAGCTTTGGACTGAGGAACAGACAAAGAGCTGAGTGTTTCCTGATAAGGATTCCTAGTTTATTTGAAGATTAGCAGAATACAGACATGCAGGCACAGGGCGGCCTTCAGAGAGGGACAAACTTCCTTTGTTTAGGGGAAATAGTTATAGAGTTGCAGGAACTTTCTTATCAGTACTTAAACCAATCCCTAGGCAGATCCAGAATTTTACCTTATAAGGGGGTCTGGAACGCTGAGTCAGTCTGGGAGGGGCATGTCCGACGAGGCATCCATCATCTACGTGACTGGCTCGTTCTCATGAAATGGCTGAAATCTGTCATTTTGTGACTCTGGCTCTTGGTTTGGGAGAGAAAATTGAAGCTATGATCAAAGCAACTTATTCTGTACTCAGCATAAGGAGTTATCTGAAGATGAAAAGGGATGTCATCTCAGCAAAAAATAAGACACATTCAAATAACCTATTACCAAGAAAAAGCTGCAAGTGATCTTTATTTAACACTTGTCGAAAAGAGTACAGGAAACTCAATGTTTTCTAGTCAGGTTACTAGGTCTGAGGGCCTTTCCAGACCACACTGTTCTAGTGCTACTATTCCACTTTCAATATCCCATGGAATCCTGGGGTTTGCAGTCTAGGGAGGGGCATTTAGAATTCCCAGCCAGATTGCTCTTGGGCTCAGTAAACTACAAACCCCAGAATTCCACAGGATGTTGAAAGTGGAATAATAGCACTACAACAGTATAGTGCAGAAAGACCCTTAGAAAAGATCTTGTTTGCCTCACCCGAAGCTTACTCTGGCCTAAGGTATGATCCCATCTTTGTGCAGAACATGCTACTCCATTTCATTCTTACATGACTGGAGAGCTATAATGTTTGAATTTGTAAACAGACTTACTTAAATGAGGTCATAGACAACCTCTTATTTGAGAAATTGAACATGCCTATCAGAAAAAAAAAAAAAAAAAGAAAAAAAAAGAAAAAAAAAGAAAAAAAAGGTGGGGTGGGGAGGGAAATAGCAGAAGGGATCAGTTGTATCTGTACCTGAGCTTGGGAAAGAGATAATATCTTCACCACAGTAAAAGGGCACCCCCCCTTGCTAAATGAATTAAAGGAACCAAAATTTAGCTTTGAGGAAATTAAAGCTATTAAAACAATCCATTCAGAGTATCATCCTCAGTGCCAATTTCAGGAAAGGAGGTATAGAGAGACAGTAGCAAGGAAACTGTGCCAGTGATATTTGAATTAAACTCAGTTGCTTTATGGCAAGAGGACCTGTATATTGAAAAAACACTGATTCAAATACCCATGGGATCATTCTCTTAATTGCCAGTAGTTTGTGTTTGGAAGAAGGGTGGGAGTTTCCATTCTTATTTTTATTTAGACTATCATGAAATGGACAGGAAAATGTTCCTGGATAGATAGTTCATGCCATGAATCCAAGATATGCTACCAGTGTTTTCCAGACATTCCAGGTATTTTGGAGTTCCACTTCCTGAATTGACTAAGGCAGCTGGGATTTTTGGCAGTTGAAGTCAAAAACACTGCAAGGGCTAGAGTTTGGGAATCACTGTGCTAAACAGTTAGGAAGTAAACCTTGGTTCTCTGTTCTGGACCAAGGTAAGGCTCACCAAGGCTGCATTGCTGATCAGAGTAATCATTTCGCTGTTTTTATAACATATCGGGGGTTGTGTGAGAGCATAGAGTTGCACTGTTTACCAAAATACAGTATTAAACTCATCTTTCAAGTGTACTGCCTTTAAATCAGAAGTGTGCTACTTTAGAATGTCGTTGTCTGTTGAGGTTGGACTTCATAGACCCTGCGAATGCTTTGGCAGTGTGCATCTTTGCAGAACAAGCCCCAAAGACCACTGGGGAGCTTTGTAAATTACTTGCTTTCTTACCTACTATGGAAAGTATATCAGAATTTCTCGCATAGCCAAGCCCGTGTATGAATTCCTGACTTCTGTCTCAGCATCTAATACAAATGACTCTTCCAGTCCAACTCAGAAAGGAACGCACACAAGCAGAACCAAGATGAGGGCTTGGCCAGATGTCCAAACAACCAGGAACTTAGATTAGAAAACAGACCTTTTAATTAAGATTACTGTCTTAATTTCCAAACAGGAAAATCTGTGTTTCAGAAAGAATTCTAATCATTTATTTCTGTAGAAGGTATTAGAGCCCTTCCTGCCTCATGAGGGGTGATCTGCCTAATGAGGAAATTAAGAAATCTAGTACCTTTTCCTACATAGAGTTTTACTGAGTCTTCCCTCCAGAAACAGAAGGGGCTTGGCAAAGACAGAAGAGTCCTTTTTTTCCCTCGCCCTTTTTATTTTCCCTTTGGCTTCTCTGCTTCCTGGCTTTGTGATTCCAGAACTGTGGATCAAATTCACTGCCAGCCTTTGTCCATAAGATGGCAGGATCACTTTACTTTTTGATATCTTTATTTAAGAAACTTTTTGAACTTTTGCCCAACAGAACAGACCTCTTTGTAAGTTTTAGGCACATCAGCTAAGGTCTTTGCCTAAGATTGTTGTTGGAAGATTAGTCATTATATATTATTATTCAAGACTGAAGTTATCTGTATTTTTTTTCTCTGACAGATACTCCTTTGGAGAAGTTTCTTCCTCTGGTGCCTACATAAGAGGAGAGCTCTAGCATGCCTAAGCATATTGCTGCAAATTTTATAGGAGCTCAAGCAGATAAAGAGATTCTTGAGGTAGGATAAATTCAGGAATTTCCCCACATTGTCTCCTGCTGTCAACTGATCACAGCTGGGCTGCCATTCCTCTCTCTAGTCAGAGTGCTGTAGCACAGGTGAAATCAGGGTTCCCTTTCACACTATGTAAGTATAGTATTATGATTTCCCTTTAATTGTTGTGGCTGGACCCTATAGAATTCTTGGAATGGTATTTTGGTGAGGCACCAGAGTTTTCAGACAGGGAATACTTAATGCCACTCCCTAAACTGCAAATTCCAGGCTTCTTTAGAATGGAGCCAGAGTAGCTGAATTGGAATCAAGGTGCTATAGTTGTGTAGTGTGAAAGGGTTCCAGGTCATCTGTTTTCTCACTTTGTCAGCTGAAGGAGACAAATAGCAGCTTTGAAATTCTGAGTGTTCTGGATACCACCAAAAGGGCAGCAGCAGTGGGTATGGCTAGTCACAAAAACATTTTCCAGAAGGCAGACTGGTGAGAGCTGAGCAATGAGTAACTTTTCAAGATACTGAGCAGAAGGCAGAAGTGAAGTCTGTGCACCAAAACACAAAACTACTTATATGAGTTTGGTTTTATTGTACAGCTGAACACTCATTTCACAGAAGGGAAACTTTTTTATGAGCAGACTCTTTTTCAATCCACTACAAACTAAACATGCAAAACAAGCAAGAGGAGAACAAGTACACTGATTCAGAGGGAGGGAAAAGGCATTTGCATTATGAGTCGAAAGGACGGAAAAGCTTTACTCTTCCCCATTCCTCAGGTCCTAGCTATGCTATTTTTTGTCCATCAGAGTTCTTCTTCTTTCCTGAGTTCTTCTCTACCAATTAGAATAAAAATGGATGTGTGCAACAGAGGCTGAAGAGGAATGAAAGCGACAGCAATGCAGACCCTGGAGATAATTTTAATTGGATTTTTGGGGGTTATTTGTGTGGAATGAAGCAGATAATCTGGAGAGTGCCATTGTATGTTGTAGCAGGACCACCATGGTGGTGGACTTGTCAACGGGCAAGGAGTTGGACTATATGGCCAGTTGCATCCCTTCCAGCCGCATGATTGGTTTTATAACAGTCATGCTGTGAAAAAAAATTAACCTATGGACTAAGAAATCAGATGTAATATTTAAGTTTCATCATTTGATGTTCCTTAGTGTTCAGGTGAGGTCTCAGCACAATAATGTAGCATTTGGGAATAAAAATACAGCCCAGTAACCCCAGACTGGAGGCCAAGATGGAGAAGACCTGCACAGCTACCATGTATTTCCCCTTAGTGCTCAGGTAGGTGGGCACAAAGGACACCCAGACACTGC
>CAOKZL010003470.1:0-93618 GCA_948472985.1 Iguana delicatissima | reverse complement strand
GAATTAAGAGCAGTGTACAGTAAATAAAATGATTATGCAAACTAAAATTCAATATAGATAATAAAATATAATTGAATTAAAAGAATTTAAAGGGATTTAAGCACAGTGGATTTTATGTTCTTAAAAATACATAATCCTGAACTATGTGAGCATTTTCAACATGTTTTCCATTTGGTATGTAATGAACGTGGTATAAATTTTGCATGATCGTAAGAGTCTTACAGCTGTATTGTGAATCTTCTTAAGTCCAACCATATTTGACAATTCCCAATGTAGTTCTCAGTCCAGAGTCAGCTGGATAAAGGAAAAATTTATCTGGAAAGGCATGAATGGTGGTTTTGGGAAGAAAACTCTGACAGGTTTTTAGATTGAGTAGCCATGTGGTATGTAGCAGCAAATCACAATCCTGAAATAAGACTAACAAACTTATTGTGGTATGAGCACTTATGTGTTCTATCAGATACATAAAAACACCATGACTTTAGTCCACAGAAGCATTTGTGTTTAATTAAGTGAGCTGTAATCTGTCAACTGTGTGTTTCTGTGTGTATGCTAATTGCATTTGCTGTGTCAGACACAACTAGCAGATGATGGATAGTAAGAATGTGTCCCTCTCATGAAGAAATATGTCCCAATATGGAAGGCTATCCTCTTTTTAATGAGCAGAATACCGTGTATCTGGTGGAGAGGGACTTTGGCTCATAAAAACTTATGCCAGTGTTGTCTTGTCTCCAGTTTTAAGATTATAGTGTGAGAGACCTTAAGGACATCAAAGATATTTTATGCTCCATAGAGTGTTGAAATGATGCTGAGCAGTTTATTCTGTTCTTCTTTTATTCCATTCAGTGGAGCTTTTGAATGCATTGAGGAGAAATTTCATCTTTTCTCAAAATTGGACTTCATTAGGATGTCTATCACCATATTTGTGATCCAGTGCTATATAATAACATTGGTTTGGAGAGGATTTTTTGGGGAAAAAAATAACTTAAACCTAAGAGATCTGAAACTTCATTTGTTTTGTTGAGCTTTCTTCTTATTTCCAGCTTTAGCTTTTAATTGCTTGATGTTCCCTGAGAATATGATATAATCAATCAGCTTTTCCCTTTATCTAGATGTGGGCTTTTTTTTGCCTCTCATGATACTAATGTGTTCATACATCTTTGTTTTCTGCCAGTGGCATTTCCCATTCGGTAACTTCAGATATGCAAATCATAGAACAAGAAACACCTACAAATGTAAAACCACGAAAGAAGTACAGTGATGATGATGACTTCTATTTTTCTTCCTCTGGTTCAAGGTGATGAGTTATTACTTCTTTGAGAATAATATGGTATAAAATATATTAAACAATTAAAGATTATCTGTTAAGTCATGATTAAAGATTTCATATTGTGTATTGCTGATTTAAAACCTTTAATTTTAATAAAGCAATTTACCTGTGATTTAGAAGATGGGACAGTAGAGTTTATGATGTGAACAGGGGCTTCCTACTGAAAGATAAGGATATGAGGAAGGATAATACCTTCCCCTTGTCCTACTATTTTGCAAATATTCAGAGAGAGTATAGTGCCTTGCTCAGCTAAGAGGGACCTGTATCTATAGGTAACCTCTTCAAACATTTAAAAATTTCTGAATACATTGACTTGAATCTAAATTGACTTTGATTATAGGCTGTCCAGAATATTTTTACTATTATTCTTCCATGGTGTATTGTATAGCCAGGTGATACTGTGAAATGGGAGATGGTGTAGAGAAAGAAACCATATACTCCATTTGTTTAATCAGATTTACTCTTACTAAAATGTGAATGGAAAAGATGAATAAAATCATGATTTTAAACTTAACACAAATGAGAAAACATGCAGTACTCTGTGGTTAATGCAGTACCGTTCTATAAAACTAGATCCAAGGCTCACAAGCCCGTCAGGTTTTTCAATCACTTTTGTGCTCTTGCTGCACACAGAGTTTGGGGAACCCTCTAGAACAGCAGTCCTTTAATGTTTTCCTTTGCCACACAGATACTTTGATTCACCTGAGTTGAGAAGCAGCAGTCTTTCTAAATGGGATGACAATTCTGATTCCTTTTGGAAGAAAGACAGCTTCAGCAGAGATGTGGAAACGATACTGGCTTCAAAACCTGCAAACCATTCAGATAGGTAGCTGAACAAACTTATCTATGAAACATTAAACTTTATTTGTAAGACTGGTTCTACCTAACTTAAAAAATTGTATCACTTTGTGCGTTAAGCTAACAATAGTCAGTAATGACTTCTGCAAAACCATGTACTGAACTTGGGTGCTTGTATCTGAAGTACACTGCTGAGTGAAACAGTCTGAGTGTAGGTAAATGTTGATGACTTAGTACTGTGGCTGCATTCATGCCTCTCTGCTTCTGCAGTGGCTGGGTTATGATCCATCTAGAGATATTATACAATAACATTTTTTTTACTATTTTCCTTTTTTTTTCTGGAAATGGAATGCATATGTAAGGAAGCAGATGGATAGGTAGAAGGTCGTTCTAATAAAGAAATGACATTCTAACAAAGAAATGGCAAGGATCTTCTCATTGAGTAAAAAATCCAGAACAGTGGAGATGGCATTTTAAAAAATGCCGTGTCCCTATAATTTACAAGTAAGATATTAAGATCATAAATAAGATCATAAGTAAGAGTTCTTGCTTACCATTCTAAACATCAGAGACTCTCATATACAATATACAAGAATAGTTTTCTTCACAGCTAATAGCACTCACATATGGTCATGAAAATTTTGGTCAAGCATTTAATTCCCTTCATATATATGGAAGAAAATGTAGTGAAAACATCCTCTACACACCTGCAGAGTATTTGGAGACATTTTTTTAAAAAAATTTGGCAGTGTGTGTGGTGAGGGATACAGCCCTCTAAGGTCTCCTGGGGGGCTAATGCAGCCCTTTAATGTTCCACAGTCGTTTACTGGTTTAGAGTTATTAAAATCCCACTATTACTGTACCAGCAGCTGAAAGCTTAGTCTTACCTGCTTTTCAAACAGATGGTGAGCCTATGGCTATTCAGGTGTTGCTGGACAAAAACTCCCATTATGCTTGATCTTTGCCCATACTAGCTGGAGCCCAGCAATATCTAGTGGTACAAAGGTTCCTCATCCTAGTTTAGAAAGGTGATCATAATTTAGCATGCATTCCATTCATGAGAGGAATGGAGGTAGTTGATCAGGTGTGGCATGAACTGAAATTAGTGGGGGGAGGGTCCCTTAGTTAGAAGGGTTTAAGTGGGAGAGTGATAGCAACACAAGGAAGATGACTCAAACATGTTTGGTAAAAGCTCTTTTGAATCTGGCTGTGGTTGTAAACTTTACATTTCTTGTATATTATTGACTTGGCTAGGTGCAAATATGTTTTTGTGTATTTACTTTTGAGATTTTCTCTGTGCAAATGGATGTCGGTATCTTTGAGCTGAGTGAATGGTTCTTGTTAAGAGAAATATGAAATGCATCTCTGAAATAAATGGAATACATGCCAAGCTGATATGCACTGTATTAAGGGTTTCTAAAAAGAAAGATAACACTGTTCTGTTAAACTGGGTCCTCTAAGGTGTAACCATGTGAAATAATATTCTTAGGACTTCATCTCGTCGGAAAGCTGATTATGAATCTTCATCAAATGCAGATGAGGCACAAAAGAAATTTGGCAATGTTAAAGCTATTTCATCAGATATGTACTTTGGAAAGCAAGACAATGCTGAAGTAAGCGTTCTTTTTTGGGAAAAAAAGCCTACAGTTTTCTGCCATTAATGATGAGTTTAGTGGCCACTTTGTCTTTCTGTGGTGATTCCAGGATCTGATTGTGTCACATTGCTGTAATAGGCAGAATAGAAGATAATTTTCTTGTAGTTGTGGTGATAGCAGAAGAAGGCAACACTTGAGAAAAAATGAGTACTTCTCCTAATATTTATCAGTCTAGGACCAGCTTAGAAAAATGCACTTCTTGGAATACCATAATATCTTGATGATAACAGAATATTTGTTTTTCTCAAACAAATTGTACTTGATATGATTTCTGTATGAGGGGAGGGGAGCCAATGTGTTTGCTCTGTGGCTGCAAGTGATTAAATTATCTACATGGAAAAATATTATATTCATGAAATATGTTTTGGGGGATGTGCTGAGTTTTTTAAATATTTGAAGCAAGGTGGTGATTTGACAACTGGGGGTAAATATGCCATTTCATATAGGTGCTTCTGGGCAGCAATGACAGTAATAAGAAGAGAAACTGGTTTTAGTTTGATATTCAGTTTCATTGCAACAGTGGAAAATCATGTCACCCAAATCTGACATTTAAGGAAGTATATTATTGAATTTTTTTTAATCCTTTTGTAGTATGAAGCTAGAGTTCGTTTAGAGAGGCTTTCTGGAAACTCTGCTATAAGTTCAGCTGATTTGTTTGAAGATCAGAAGAAGCAACCATCAGGTATAGTAAGATAATTAAGAAGATGAACTTTTAGGTGTTCTGAATTGTGTATAGTATTCTGCTGATAAAATTATTATCAACTTTGCTGTAATGACAGTCATAAACATACTCGTTGCGACAGGTGAATTTGGTAGGATGTCATTTTAAAAAGCCCTAAGATCAGAGTGTTGCTAAGATGTGGATTTCATTTTGTGCCCTTGTCAAAATGGCACTTTCAGAGAACATGCAAATGTGATCTTGTGATACGCTGCTACTTCCTCTAATGCTCTGAAAACTTCTTCTCAAGCAATGGAAAAGGAGCCATCCATTAATGGGTTAATTCCTGTTGCTGCCCAGGCAGGGTAAGCTATCATGTTACTTAAAATGAACCTCTGTTGGTCCTCATCTCCTCCTGCTTCAGTTCTTGGTATGCCCAGGAAAGGTTGTATGATTACCTCCTGCACTTTCTATTGGCAAGAGAAAGCCTTATTTCTTTAAATCTCTCTTTTCTCCTTGTCATACTGGAGTTTATTTCCAGTCCCCTCAAGCCTGACTTCCACCCTTGAAAGGAGCTGGAAATTCCCCCAGCATTTACTAATTCTTGCTGCCACCACCCACTGAATTCTGAATTAACTGAACAGTACAGTGGGACTCTGCTCAGTGAATTACCAATCCCTGTGTTTAAGGACCTCCCTCCCCTCTCCTTCAGAGTGAAGGAAGTTCTAGCTAAGCATGTGCCGATGACTGGCGTGGAAATGGAGAAGAAACAGAGGTTTTACAGAAAAGCATTTATTCAAGGTGTGCAAATGAACAAGGCAATAACACACATGAGAGGCTCCCCCCCTCCCAGGTACACTTAAGTTACAAGTAGTTACAAAAACAGATACATTCTTTAGATCAGCCAACTCCAAAATAATAAACAGCCCTAACGCGACTAACTATCTTATTCTAGTTACTCACAATTAGGTCCACAGGCTTAGATGGTCTAAGAGAGGAATGTGGCCAGGAGGCGAGGCATGGGGGCCTGCAGCCTACTACTGGCACAGATCCCATCTCTAGGATGTTCCTTTGTTGACTCTCTCCCACATGGCCTCTCAAAGAGTTTTTTAACCTCTCCCTAGAAGCATCTGGAAGCATCTCCAAGATGCTCACCTCTTTTCCTTTTGATTGGGCAATTCTCCCCCTGTGACCTGTGAGGCTGACCCACAGTAAAGGTAACCTAATCCCCAAGACCTCATTAACCCTTGGTTTACCTGAAGAGGGAAGTATCCCCCTTTAGCTAAGTCTAGATAATGGGAAGCCCCATTATCACACTCCTTCTTTGTCCTTTCTCAATCTTGTACTTTAAAAGTAGTCCTCAGCTATTGGTTCCTGACGTTCTCCCTCCTTTTTCACTTCATGCCTCTCTCCTAAACATGCGCATGGGAGCTAAATCTCCTAAATCTAGTTGTGCTTCTCAGGGCTTTTCTTCCCCAAGGCACATCCATGTAGTTCAGGACATGTATGCTCTCCTAGCTGCTTCCCCCAGGAGCCACAAAGATGTGCACACAACAGCATCCCTTGTGGCAATAGCTGCTCCACTGGAGCTACCTGCGCTGATGAACTGTTGAATTTGTATCGAAATGGAGCCTCCTTGTGCCTCTGACCTTTTAACAGCTGAGGCACTGGAGTCAGTTTCCATTCAGCAACAATGAGAAATAGAGGATTTAGCCTCCAAAGGAGCTACTGATGATTAATATTCAGAGGGGACCACGGAACAGGAGACAGAAGCCAATCCTGACAGGGTTCCTTCCTCTCCAACTCCACCAATCCTTGCCACAGTAGCTGCAGCCCCAGTTTGTTCCTCAGCACCTCTCAAGCCCAAGAGAGCGCACACATGTGCTACAACATCTTCTAGCAGCCTTTTTGAAATCCATAATATTGAAACTGGCCAGTTCAAGTAAGGGAATACCATGCCTGATATGCCTTTTCCTTTGCCCATGCCCTTGTTTGATAAGAGTACATGGCTTCAGCAGGTTTCCTCCATGATGGCAAAGGAGCTGAAAGGAGTGAACCAGCCTCCTCCTCCTAGTTGTAGTGCCTCTAAAAGACTCAAATTGAACCAGCCTTTCCCCTTCCCCTACACAGAAAAATTACTGGCAAACAGGCTAAACATGCCATTCAAGACACAGTTGTTCCTTTCTCTATACATCTGATTTAAGAGAGGAGGAATGGTTAGACATTGGCAACAGAGCAACATTTCAGTTTAGATTATTTTGTTCCTCTCTTATCTAAAGCTGACAAAGTCCTTGGGTTGTATGAGGCTGAGACTGATTCTTCCTCTAGCGTTAATACTATGTACTGTGACAACGCTTAATGGAGCAACATTGTGTTTTGTTAACTTAAAACTTGTGCTCATGCTGCCCTTTTCCCTTTTGAGTTCAAAGATTTTATTAAACCAGAATGGGACTCACCTAGGCAGGATAGGAAAGGTGTAAATATAGCTCAAAAATTATACACCCTGAACCCTGAAGCAATGGGATTATTGATGGCCTAGTTTCAGCTGTCCTCATGGAGAATATATTGTACTCTTAAAGATCCAGATAAGGAGAGGACAGGTGCAGCTCCTAAATGCTCCTATGAAGCATCAACCCTCTGTATCCAGGCCTCCTCTGTAGTCTCTCTGATATTCAGAGCAGCCATGTTCTGGGTTCAGGTTATTTTCACCAACCAAGTTTTAGATGCAAAATTCCTGCACAGGTCACTTCTGAAGATTTATAAACTCTTAGCCTTCATAGCCAATGCTGCTAGAGACTCATTATTATTCTCAGCTTTCTCTGTCTCTGCTGCCACGGAGTCCTAGTGGGTCTGTATTGGCCAAAGGGGCCTTGGTTCTCCTATGAGGTACTGCTAATGCTCCAGCGCTCTCGCATCTTCTCAGCCAAGGCCTTACCTCTTGATCCAGCAAAGTTCCACTTAGCCACTTGGCAGTTGAGTGAACATACTTAAAATAAGTCTACTCCCACAGGGTAGTAAACACTTTCCCACGATCTAGGCAAAATGCAGTCTTTGGATCTATGAGAAAACCTGGAAGGCTTTTCTGAGCTGGACTCACAGAATATTTATTTCTCCCTAAACTTCAAAAATTAAAAGATATCATAGAATTCCTACAATCAGGTCTTGACATGGGATTTAAGCCAAACACTCTTCACCATCAAACAACAGCACTAACATCCATTTTATCCTTATTCAGCTTATGTTCTCTTTCAGCTCACCCTCATATTAGGGGATTTCTCAGTGGCGCAACTCACCTCAGCGCCCTGTGATTCACAGATTTCCCTCCTGGAACCCCTATAAGTGCTCAAAGCCTTGTCTAAGCTTCCCTTTGAACCACATAGATCTGTTCCACTTAGAATTCTTTCTGTCAAGACTGTTTCTGGTTGCAGTCACTTCAGCCAGAAGGGTTTCAGGCTTGCTGTCCAGTCTGTTGCTCCATCTCACTGTCAGATTAACACTGACAGAGTTTCTCTGTGGCTGGATCCTTGTTTCCTACCCAAGATAAACTCTACATTCCATCTTTCTCAGCCTGTGGTTCTTCATTCAGTCCTCATTCAACATACCCCTTGAAAAAACAATGGCACAGGCTAGATGTAAAAAGAGCATTAAAAAGAACACTAAAACTATATCAGGTATACTGAGACATTCAGAAAATTAGAGTCCTTCTTTTTGTCCTTTCTTCGCACCTCACTGAGAACAAGGTGCGAGAAGATATCTTCTGCTGTGCTAACCAGATCGATCAAAGTATGTGTCTTCTTGACATGAGAGACTTTAGGTTATTCCAAAACCACAAAACATAGCACACTCAACCAGATCAGCATTAATCACTGCTGCCTTTTCTACTAATTCTGCCCTAAAGGAGGTCCGCAAAGCAGCCACATGGGCAGCTCCATCCATTTTCACCAAACACTATAAACTAGACAAATATGCCTGAGCCAGAGCCTCATTTGGTAGAAGGGTTCTACAACAACAGCAACAACGGCATCAACAACACATTCTTGCCACCTCCTGCCCTAATGCACGTGTCTGTTTAAGTAGATCCCATTAATGGATGGCTCCTCTCCACTGGCTGAGAATGGCACATTGGAGGACTTACTGTGAAGGTCCATTCTTGTGCAGTAGAAGGAGCCATCCAGCCCCTCTCTAGGTTCAAAACCTTAATTCCAGGAAATGGAGAGTATTTTCTATTTTTTTCCCCGTGTCTTGGATTACGAGGAACTGAAGCAGAAGATGATGAGGACCAACAGATGTTCATTTTAAGTACAGTCCTCCCTCCACATTCATGAGTTTAACTTTTGCAAATTTAATTATATGCAAGTGCACATGTGCTCCCCCCTTCTCCTTCTTCCTTTCTCTCACATTTTGCTGGGTGCGGAGAAGGAAGGCAAGCACCTGGACAAAAGGCAGGGAATGGGCAGGAGGAGGCTTGTGCAAGCCTTCCTTCTCTCCTCCGGAGCTCTCCCTCCCATCTCCTTACCTCTGGCCCTAGTGTGTAAAAGGCAAGAAGATGAGAGGGGAGACCCAGAAGGGAATGGGAGGGGAATTGTTGGGGGGAGTTACTCAGGGTTTTTCCACTTTCATGAGGGTTCTGCATCCTGAACCCTTGTGAAAGTGGAGGGGCCACTGTAATGCAATATCTTGCCTAGTCTGGGTGGCAGTGGGAATTAACCCTTTAATCGATGGCTCCTTCTCTTTGGCAAGAATGGTCTTTCACAGTGAGTCTTCCAATGTGTCATTCTCATTTGCTGCTATCAAAATAAATGTGGTCTGTTGCAGTTAAGTGGCAGCCAAGGCCACCATATTGTTAGGCATTTTGTTTAATGTTCTGATTTCATGTCCAATGAGCTGTGAAGTCAGGAGGCTACTACAGCATACTAACTCTTGAATAGACAATTCATACTCAGCCTTGAACAGTTCATACCCTTTTTCAGCCTGAGAGGAACACAGTGGCTTATCTTCTCAGAATAATCTTGTCAAGAAAATCCTGCAGTCAAGTCGTTGTATATCTGATCTTTAATCCTGTGTCCAGTTTACATTCTATCTCAGTTGAATGTTCATCTGGCTGCATGACAAAGCAAGTAGTCAGTCCTTTCCTGTACTTTCCTGTCAGTTCATGTTAAAAGACACGTATTGTCTTTTGGATTGAACTGATTTATAGAAGTATATTAAAGTGGATCAAGTTATCTTCAAAGGATGATATAGTGTCTGTGTGCTTTTGTTTGCACACATGTCTAGTAAAAATACTAGACTTGTGTCTGTGAAAACTCTTGCCACAATATGCTGTTAACTTTTATATGCAACAAGACTGTATGAGGGTTTTGCTCCATAATATGGATATTCTTTTGAACTTTTCCAAAAAAAGACTTTTGTATTTATATATACAAGAGCTATGAAATAACTGGCTGCTAATATTTGAAAGAAAATGACACATTTCTCAAAATACTGAATAAAATATTACAGGATAGATGTCTCTCTATTTGTGACAGAAGTGAACATCTTCTATAAGAAAGTAGCATACACTTATATGGAAAGTTGTCTTGTTTTTATTTCAATATAATGACTAGTATGAATTGGCTAAGTGAAGTGAAGGCTGTCCCCAGTTCACCACTTTGGTCTTTTTTTCTTTTGAATTTGTGTAACCATCTGTAACATTCAGAAACTGGGTGAACATGGCATTTTACTTTCAAACAAACATTTGATCACTGTGCCCAAAGGTAGGATTAAAATGCAAGATACAATGCAAGAGCATATCTTCTGTTGAAGGCTGAGAAATCAAAATGAATATTAGTGTGCACATGAAGGACAATATCTTGCATTTCAAACATGATCCACACCTATTTTCAGAAGGGCCAGAAAGATGTAGAACACAATGCAATGCAATATCTCCCCTGCAGATTGTGAGGCAGGAAAGAAGGTTGACCTAAACATTTGGAGAAACTTTCTCTATTTCAAGTTCAAAGTTATACCTCATTCATTGCACTTTTTCAGGGGAAGCCCAAGAAAACCATTGTTTTTTTTTTGAAGACTGTGAGATCACAAAACAGTGTTCTATGTGTGGTTGAGAAAATTCTCTGTTCTGAATTTGTACACGTAGTCAGTGCATTGCTTTCAAAACCGTGAAGAATAATACAAAATGTGCTGTAAAGAAGTATCAGGTTCAAATTGGTTTCTCTGTAGTTCAGAACAAAAGAGGAGACTGAAGAAATTGTCAGCATCTGGAATGTATGTGTGGGCTGACTTTTGTTGCCCTTTGTAGATTACATTTCCAAAGCAGATATTTCAAATATGTGTTGTAATACATATGGTGCCTTGAAACAGTACATTTTGAGCTTGGCTTTTTGCTAAAGACCAGAAATAGGGAAAACTAATGAGTCATAGTAAAGTCTTGCACTTTTTTTACGTGAATCTCAGCAACTGTATTAGTCTGTCAGAAACTGACCAATGAGCCACCTGCAGACCACAAATTGCCTTTCCTACTTGCTCTTTGATAGGAGAAGAGGAAAAGGCCGTATGACGGACAACAGGCTTTAGTTTTACTTTCTGGTAAAGCTTGCTTGTCTATCAATGGCTGAATACTAGAAGTCATAATTTGACCCTAACTGGTTAGTTAATAACCCATGGCCTGAAATGGGTTTGTTTAGTAAGTGGACAGTTTGTGAAAAAACAATCTTTTCTTTGTACATAACAAGCCAACCTTCACTGTGAGTGAAAGAAAAGTGCTGAAATCCTGTGTTAAGGTTACGTAATAGAATATCCAGTACATAAGGACCTGGATTGAAGGTTATTAAAAGACAAATGTTGTAGTACGTAAACAACTGATAACATTTATGTTAATACTAAGATTCTAAGTAGAAGTGTAGGAGGATAAGAAAATACAGTAAACTTTCATGTATGTAGATAAAAATATGATGGAGAAACTGTTTTTAAATATTTGTTTTGTATTAAAATAATATACAAAAATGATAAATAAATAAAAGTGTTCAGCATTATGCAGACAGATTTATTGTTTGGTCTTGGATTGTTTCAGGAAAGCTTAGTTTAAACTGCATGCAGCCAAAAAGGAAAATGTAACACTAAACCATGGTTTACAATTATACTTGAACCAGGGTAATAACTCCAAGTAAAGGGAAAGTGTGTGTTTTTAAAAATAGCACCATTAAACTGAATAAACTTTTAGAGTATTTTCTCATAGCTGTGACATACTTATTCTAAATGATGTTGCTGCAGTATATAGAGCTAACATCAGATGTAGGGAGAATATTTCATACTGCTCTCAATAGCAGTTTTCTGCTGCATAATGACTAATACTGTTTTGAAGTTCAGTGGAGTATTGAAAGCGGTTTGTGATGTAATGGAAATAATAGGAAAAAAATTCCAAAGAAATGTGTTATTTGTGCACAAATGCCTAAATCAAATTAAATTCTTAATCACAGTCACAAATAACATTTTGCCTTGTGGAACTTCCTGTATAATCTTGAATTTGGCATGCTTTTTGATGGGAAGCAGAGATGTTTAGAGCGCTGTGTTCCTTATTCTGTACCTTAGCTACAATCCATGCAATTCTTTTTCTGAAGTGCCACCCCAACTCCTGCATCTGGTTTGCTGTAACTTTTGAATAGGCAATTGTTTGGAGTTTCTGCCATAAATGCTTCAAGGCGAGGCTTCCCTGAATAATATTTGTCTATACTTGTATATTGATACTTTTTGACCTCAGTAACTCATGAAACATGATTGCACTATACTGAGAAATTCAGTTCTCTTTTTTGGTATCTGTGACAGGAAGCTCGCAACAGTTTATTCTGATACATAAACAGCTTAGTATCAAAACAATTCTTGTGGTAGGAATTGTTTTAAAGGCATTTTCAGTTATCTAGAGCAGCCATTCTTAACCTTTGGTCTTCTAGCTATTTGGGACCAGTTCCCAGAATCTGTCTTCATTGGCCAGGCCAGTGGAAGGCTTCTGGGAACTGAAGTCCAGAACTGCTGGAAGATCAAAAGTTGAGATTGCCTGGCCTGCAGTAATAATCTACATAGTCCACAATAGAAGCATAAATGTTTTTGCAGTTACAATGCAATGTTTTGCAATATCTATTTAATCTTTAATGATGGAGTCTTTAATGATGGAAAGTAGGAAAATTTCTTGAAAAACTTTAATTGAATGCAAAATATTGGTGAAGAAGGAATGTTAATTAGGGGAAGGAAAGGTGGCTATTACTGCTTTACTGAAAGAGCAACTATTTTAATAGTTATTTATGTTTTTATTAATGATTTATTAATAAATAAGTATTTACTAATTTTTACTAATTTACTAATGTGTATATTATTAATGATATACATACATGCATACATGCAATGCATACATAGTGGTTTGACTGTTGGACTAGGACTCTGGAAAGCACAGTTAAAATCCTCACACAACCATGGAATCCCACCAAGTAGCCTTGAGCAAGTCACATTTTTTCGACATGAGAAGAAGACACTGGCAAACCCCCTCTGAACAAACTCTGCCAAGAAAACCTCATGATAGTGCCACTTTTGGGTCACCATAAGTCATAAATGATTTGAGGGCAAACACACAAATAAAATTGTTTTGTTGATACAGTTGAATCTGGATAACATTTTATAAAAATAATTGGATTTTTTAATCTAAGATTCTATGTCAGAATATTATGTCAAAAAGTAGAAAATATCTGACTGTCTTGATATCTTATAAGAAGCATCTCCAAAACACCTAGGCTTATAAGCAACTGCAGGGGCATTTAGAGAGTGGCAACTCCCAGCTCTTTCCGGGCATTAATAATTACATCATAAGGGACATGGATGAAAAAGGCAGTATCTGTTAAGGAAGATTAGGGATGATTGCCTTATCTGCTTGTCTTTATTGGGACTTAATCTCTTTCTGTTCCCTTTCAAAAGAGGTAATAGAGGTGATTAATTACATCATAAGGGTGAAACTGATTCCCCTTGATATTGATCACTTTCTGGTTCTTAAAATGTCCAGGATGGTTGTTTTATGTAGGATCAATTCCAAATTATACCATTTAAAATTATTGAACCATAAAAACGTCAACTGAGTAGAATTAAGTAATGCATTGTTGGCATTGATGTCACACTTCTTCTTTTAGATCTTACTATAGAAAGGAACCTGCATAGTAACTAGTAGCCATCAGACAGGAAACCATTAACACACAAATGTTTTCCCAGAGTGATGTCTGTGTTCTAACAAGTGAGTGTTTGAAACCAAACCAAATTTCTCCAATTTGGTGTTATAATGAAAAGCATCACTGGTAGTAGGAAAGTCCTTGATACAGTGTTGAGCTTGGTGTCACTTACAGCTCAGTTGAAGAAGTGGAAACCAAATTAAGATTTGCATTACTTGATGAACAGAGGATCACCCTAGAAAAACTGAAGTTAGAACTACAGTAGCAGGAGTTGCCTAGGGTATAATGAGTAGGTCAGTAGTACCGATGGAAAGAGGACTTTTCATGTCACAGTTGATATCTGCCTTCAGAAGAGAAAATATTTAAGACTTTGCTGAAGACTTTATTATTTATTTAATAGCAAAAACAAAACAAAAACACTATACCATACAACAAAAGGGCAAAGCTATCAAGGAGTACATGTGTACCACTTCAAAAGATCTGTGATTCTGGACAGTTATTAAGATTTCATTGTGCTTAAAGCTATGAATTAATGTCATTGGCATTTAAGACAGAGAGGACTCTGACGGCTGTGATTGTTTTGGTGGTTGAAGTTCCCCTACAGAAAATTACTTGTCTCCCACAAGTCAAACAGCTTTCAATATTCTAAAGGTTGAAACAGAAATAGTGCCAAATTCCTCAAAATGGTTGAACACCGTTGTAATAATTTGACAATTTTAAAACTAGTATTTATAGTAAAAGCATACAAAAGCCCCTAGTTTGACAATTCATAATACCAGGTAGCTGCTGCAATAGCTGAAATGACATACACGCTTTCCTAGCTGCAGCCATGGAAACCTTAGACTTCTTAAATATGTTCTTTCCCAGTTACAACGGCCCTGCTGTACATCAAGGATTCTAACAATTTATTTTAGTCCTAAATATTGCTAAACAACTGAGATTTAGAAATCCATGCTGATCAACTGTGAAATATGAAAAAAATCTACCCTATTCCTTCTTTCTCTTCTTAGGCAGTTACAATATTTCAAATGTCTTGCCCGCTGCTCCTGATATGTCTCAGTTTAAGCAAGGAGTGAAATCAGTTGCTGGGAGACTTTCTGTGCTGGCAAATGGAGTCATGACTTCTATTCAGGTTGGTAAACCTACACAAATGCTACTTATTCTTCTAAGGATTTGAAGCACTTTGATTTTATTTAGTCTTCCACAGAGAATAGACTCATAGCTTTCTTCACTTATGCATGATCAGTCAGAAACTGAAGCATGATCCTTATTCAGAGTCTGAAGGTTTAGTCCTGTGATTTTTGTAATTGTGATGAATCTGAGAATGTTGAGTTGCTAAATTGACCAAAATTGCATTGGACATATAAAACCAATCATATTCTTAAGGAATGGCTTTTACCCTGTGGAGATAATGGGAGGGAACTATCCACTTTTCATATTAGAAGTAAGTTATGTTAATCTGGTTAGTAACACAGTTTAAAGTACTACTTAATGTGTTTTTGACCAAAAGGGTCATTGCATCCAGTGAGTCACAGAACAGAGATCTCAAATGTTTGTAGGGCTTGTGGGAACATTTAGAATTTCGAAAAACTGATCCTCGGTACCACCAAAATGGAGGGGTGTTACAATATTTGGAGCTCCTGAATACATAATTTCCTTGGCAGGATGAGGGGGCAGGCTTCCACTCCAGCCTTCTCCCAACGGGGAGCCCTTCCCCACCCCATTGTTGAGAATGGAGAAATGGAGGGGAGGAAAATAGCTTGATGAACCTTTCAGCCTACCCTGATGGGTGTAAGTGGTATTCACAGTAACTATGTTGGGGTTGGCGTTAAGGTACAGATTTTAATTTGTTCAAATGTTGTTGTTTTCTTTGGGTTTTAGAATTTTTGAAATGTAACACAACATAGCAATTTCATTTTTTAAAAAATAGTAAATGCTAACTCTGTATAAATGTGGTGTTTTTTCTTCCTTTCAAGAGAAGTAACTCTTTTTTCATCTCTCCCTTCTGCCTCCCAGGACCGGTATGGTTCTTAACCATTTTCATTCAGCTGACTGGATACGCAGAAGGGTTTTTTCAGATGTACTTCGGCCAGTGATTATACTGTAGATTTTACACAAAGGCTGCCTTAAGGCTATAGAATATTTTATTCCAATTGATTTGGCACCTGTATGTTTTCCCACATGTCTTTTCTGCTTCATGGCATCTTCCATTTAATGTAGTCACTTGTTACCACATTTGCTTTTACTCTGTTACTGCTGCATCTCCTGCTATTAATGACTACCATTATTGTGCTATGAATGATGTCCTTTCATTGGTTTGACCAATCTGGTTTTTGAGCCAGAGAAGGAAAGCTGTTTTCTCTTACACAAAATCGTTGTAGACTAGCTATGAAGCCCTTTCTGTAAACTTTAGTTGTCTCCTGCAGAAAAAGTGGTCAGCTGTTAGGTCAAAGTGGGGCCTACCTATATGTTCCTTTTTCATTAAGCCCATCAATACATGATGAGGCAGGGCGTGGCTTTCAGTCTTGTGCCATTTATCTACTACAGATCTTGAAAAGGACCTCAGTGAGGTTTAATGCTGGCCTGCCCACCTCGGAAATGGTCCAAAATGCCCACTTGTGCTCCAAATAAGCTTCTGGGGCTGATGAGACAATTTTTGCCCAAAAACTGGGGGTAGGATTTAGGGTGCTAAACAGCCTTAGGGATCCACATGCGGTGATACTTTGCCCACCCTAGAAAGCATCTTTTGGGCAGAGCAGTGCTTCAAGTCATCATATGTGTAGTTCTCCTATAAAGATATTTAATCCATTGGAGACACTTCCTATTTGGATACTTAAGTGTCTTCCCAATTTGAGCATTATCTTCTTGGGCTGGTGGAGGAATGCAGAGAAGTGCAAAAAAAATACTAAGTGCTCCCATTCTTGCAGTACATAAAAGAGAAAGAGTTGGGGTAGAAGATATTTTAGTAGGTTCAGAAAATGGCCATGGCCCAAAACAGAGTTATGTATTTGTTGATTCTAGTGGGTGAAAATGTGTTTAACTGTGAGTTACCTTGTATCCAGGATCTATGGATAGTCAAAGATAATATTGAAGTGGAAGTTAAACACGATATTGTTTAGTATAAAAATGAAATAATCTTTAAAGCAATGGATAGATCAGAGCACTGGTCTTTCTTATAATTTTTCCTAAAAGAAGCACAACTAGATTTGTCTTATGTTTTAAGATCTCTTTTTTGTGTTTTGACATCTATTTATTCATAATGTTTAAGATTTCTTTTGAATCGCAATTAGATGCTTTAAATGCCTTTAAACAATCAATAGGGTGTATAATATGAAATACCTAGATATGGGGGGGAGAATATGGCAAATGCAGGGCCAAACAAGAATACTTTAATAGAATGTTTAAATGTCTTAAGAATTCTAGTACCATCTTTTGAATTTAAAAAGAAAATACTGAATATGTACATTAAAAAAAATGTAGCATGGCTGTGTTTTAGACAGCCTCAAACTGTAATTGTTCAGAATAAACTAAATCTAAACTGTTGCGTGAAAGATTGCCAGAAGAGCTTCATTCTATCAGTTCTGTGTCTGTTTCTGGA
The DNA here is from genome assembly GCA_948472985.1 of Iguana delicatissima. NCBI lineage: Eukaryota > Metazoa > Chordata > Lepidosauria > Squamata > Iguanidae > Iguana > Iguana delicatissima. The sequence goes on along the minus strand of CAOKZL010003470.1, from coordinate 76,379 downwards.
AGAACTGCCATTTTAACTCAGTAACATTTGAAATAAATTCTAATTTTACATCTCAAATTAACTCCAATATTTTTTATTAGCATATTGACATTATTAACACATTGAGAGGAGGATTCATATTTTGCCAGCAAGAAGACACTGTCCAATTGGTGCAACAGCTACATTCTTACATGACCTTTGGTTTGAATCCATCGAAAGAGAGGGCTTTTTAGAAAAAATAAACCAAGGAATGCACCTCCTCTTAGACATTTCATGCCAGAGTCCTTGACAAAAGGTCCTAGACATTCATGCCAGAGTCTGGAGTCCTTGACAAAAGCTTATTCACAAGTTCAGAAGGAATGTTCCTCCCCTTCACAGTTGCCTACATTTCCTGAAGAAGCTCTGTGGATGCTTTGTGGTCCTGGACAATGTGATTTGGGGCATGGGGAACCACTGGGATAGGAGGTAAGTGTCTTAAATAAGTCCAGGATCTTAAGATAACCTAAAATTCACCCACCCACTCTACCCCACCACATTGTTGTGGAGGGCCTCCTGGACCTTCCTGAGAAAAGAGACATCCTTTTTCAGATTGTTTACCTGAACCCACATGGGGAGTAAAACTGGGAAAGGGGGCAAGATGGACATAAATCCTCCCGTCACCAGCACAAGAAATTAAGCCCCAAAGTTGGCATAACTCTAGTGAGCTAAATGTAGGCAGTTTTGAATTTGGAAAGGGAAGGAAGCAATTATGGACTCAGTTATGGACTGAAGTTATGGACTGATCTGGCAAGAAGTGGTAATCCAAGGCAGCAACTGCCTTGAGTGGTCACTTGAGCAACTGCCATTCTAGGTCTCTCCCTGTCCCCTGTGTTCTTCACTTGCAAATAAAAGTATACTTAAATCCCCCTCCCCACAAATTCCAATACTTAATCTTTACAAGAAAATGTGATTTGTAAAAGGCTCCCGGAATCACTTTCTGGGGAGCCAGAAACATAAAATAATACTGATGTTCTGTGTGACAGGCTGTGGAAAAAAGAGAGTAAGTACAGAAACACAATACAGGTGGTTGTGTAATATTTGTGACAAATCTATTCTCAAAATGGCATGGAGAGCAATCCATCATCATTGGGATAATCCCTCTGTGCTAACCAGAACAGGCAGGAGTTCATGCTCTTTTCAGCTGTGACAGGAGCCTCTCTCTTCCTAGAGAGTTTTTTCTATGCTTCCATACCAACCAGACAGGTTTGCTCGTCTCTGACAAACTTAGATACAAAAACAACTGATTTAGATTAAATATGTATTTAGTAGCATGAAATGGAAAAAAATCTAGAGAGAAAAAATAGCAGTGACAGTGAACAGCTTCAGATGCAAAAAGAAGACACTTCCTACCCTTGATGACTGAGCAGCTGATTAGGGGAAGGGAGAAAATTAAAAATATGCCCACTCAGATGACTGCCAACCCACAGTTCTTTGAGGAGAGAAAGGAGGAACTCAGGCAAGTTTTCCACTCTTCCAGTGAAAGCAACATAGAAGAATTTAGAGCCTTATTTGGCAGTAAGAACAGAGAGGAAAAAGAAAGCAGAGTTCTAAGGCGAAAGAGGCAGCAGTGTTAACCCAGCAGCTGGAAAAAAAGAAAAAGGTACCGTTCTAAAGTCATGTCCTACTGTGAGCTTTAAATTAGGGGGGAAAAGCCACAAAAGCTCCAACGGTCACTTCAGAGTGCCATTTTGATTTTCTTGATTCAAAGGTGATGGGAGGGGCTGCATTAGGTAGCTTCTCAGTACACTCAGCACATGCTCAGTGGCCGCTGGTGTCAGCGTTGTTACATGCATGCTGTGGCGATGCTGAGGAGGCCCAGCAGAAGAAGATGGCTAGTATTCCTCTTAAAAATATGACACCAGAATTGCTGCACTACTTGAAAAAATGTTTAAGGATGTGCCTAATATAAGTCAGTATGATAAAGAATAGCAGAGACAGGTGCCCTGAAGTGATAGTGACCAAATGAGCATAGCAAACGCTAACACTGAAATTAATATGCACCCAGGCATCGAAGAAATGAATTTAAAATCTGCTCATTAATTGTCCTCTGTGTTTAAGGAAACAATAGGAAATAGATTAAATTTAAATTCATTTTTCATTTAGACAGAATCAATTTAATGAACTAGGAAGTAGCCAATTTAATGAATTAAGAAATTTAAATACAATGAATTTTAATCCAATGATTAATTCAATACGATGAATTTAAATAGGGGAGGTGAACAACTGGCTGTGCAGATGGTGCTGCCAGAAATGATTTGGCTTCTTGGAGCATGGTCTGCAGTTTCATGAACCCTTATAGAAATATTTTGATACACAGATTAATAGCAGATATTTTGAAAATTACGATTAAATATGAACCAGAGATGTGTCTGTTCGGACTGATGGACAATCAGATAATCAAGATGTACAGAAGAATCCTACAGTATGTGACTACAGTGGCCGGATTACTGTTGGCTCAGAAATGGAAATAGAGGGAGTCCGCTACACAGGAAAATGCATGTTGAAACTTCTCAACTTGATTGAGATGGATGATCCTGCTGTGATGTTGAAAGATGGAATGATGAGTAATTTTAAAAAGGATTGGGATACAGTCATATTTTTTGTGGAAGGTTTTGTTATTTAGGGTGCCATAGATAATGACTATTTCTTAGCAGAAGTATTTTTATATTACTTTTATTAACACAAAGTAATTATATAAAATTAACTATATTAATTTTATTATAGGTTCATTTACCGTATTGTTACGCTATTATATTTGTTAGTAATTTAGAGGGAGTTTATTAATATTTTAGCTTATTACTGTCAACTGAGAGGTTGGAAGTCAAACTAGTCTTAACCCTTGTAATATTGCGTAGTTTTAGTTTAGTGCAGTTAATTTAATTTAGTCTTATGTGTAGTTTAGAATGTGTTTTTCTTTTTCCTTTTGTATACACTTATTTTTGTGTGTTTAATAAAAATATTTAAAAAAAACAATAAAAAGGGCTTTTTTTATGTCCATAGCCAATGGATAGACTCAATCAAGGCAAACATCCCCAACTCTATATAGTGGTAGTGCCACTATGTGGAGAAGAGGGTGAAATGCTGACTGGAACAGAGAACAGACAGAACTACTCAGCACCCTCTTTGCCTTGGTCTTCTCCCAAAAGGAAAACAGTACTCAACCTAGGGAAAATGGAGCAGATGATGTAGTAGGAGAAATGCAGCGCAGTGAAGACAAAGCCAGCATAGTGTAGTAGTTTGAGTGTTGGACTACAACTCTGGAGACCAGGTTCAATACTCAGCCATGGAAACACTAGGTGACCTTGGGTGTGTCACACATATTTAGTCCCAGAAAATTCTGTGATACAGTCACCTTAGGGTTCCCATAAGCACACCACCACAAAAGCACACCACCACAACAGTAGATAAAGAGGGAGCACAGGAATGCCTGGCTATTCTAAATGAATTTGTCTCCAGAGACAGATGAACTACATCCAAGCATATTAAAAGAACTGGCAGAAGTAATCTCAGAACTACTGACAATAGTTGAGAATTCTTGGAGAACAGGTGAAGTCCCACCATACTGGAGGAGGATGAACGTTGTCCCCATTTCAAAAAGGGAAAAAAAGAAGATGCAAACAAAAAGATACCACCTGATCAGCATGACATACCAGGAAAAATTCTAGAGCAGATCATTAAAAAGATAGTCTGTAAGCACTTGGAAAGGGATGCCATAATCACTAAAAGTCAACACTGGTTTCCCAAAAACAATTCATGCTAGACTAGACTAATCTCCTCCTCCCTACCGCTCTCTCTCTTTGATAATAGTGTTACAGGCTTGGTAGACGAAGGGAATGCTGTGGTTTCAGTAAGGCTTGATTTCAGTAAGGCCTTTGGCCAAGTCCCCCATGATGTTTTTGCAAACAAGGTAGTAAAATGTGGGCTAGGCAATACTACAGTTGGGTGGATTTGTAATTGGTTGACCAACTGAACCCAAAGGATACTCATCAATAGTTCCTGTTTATCCTGGAGACAAGTGACTAGTGGGGTGCCATAGTGTTCTGTTCTGGGCCCAGTGCTATTCAACATCCTTATCAATGACTTGGATGATGGAATAGAAGGTTGTGATGGAGTATAGGGGGAATAGTATCCTGATTGGTAGAAAAGCCACCAAGCAACAGGTTGCTAGGCAACCAGAATGGCCACTCTAGAGGAAAACCCAGCCCCTTTACTATGAAAAAGGGGTTGGAGGCTGAGTTAAAACTATTTTATAGCAGGCACAATGATTTGGTTGGAGTCAGACTTCCAGGAGCTAGGGCTAAGAGTTCTTCAGCCAGAAAGAGTTTCTCTGTCAACCAAAGGGGTTTAAATGAGAGGGAGTGTTTTCTCAGACAAAGCCGAGAGAGAGAGAAAGGCAGAAGAGAAATCAATCCACTTTTTAATCTGGTTAGAGAGAGCGACCTAAGTTTAGGAATACAGTCTTTGGCAAAAGAGAAGCCAGAGGATTGTGTGTGAGAGATAGACCTGTGCCTTTATGCTGTTTTAAAGATATAAGGAATTGCTTAAATGCATTCTGAAGATTTGTTTGAGCTTGGGCATATAAATCAAATACTTTATTCTGTTTGTTGTTTTAATAAAGATTATAGTATATTTTTATAAATCTTAGTTGAATGATTCTCAGTAGTTATAACTAGGGATGGGCCAACCGAATCCTCAAATCATCGAATCCTGGGCAAGGATTTGAGATTCGCAAATCCGAATCCCTGTGTCAAAATAGGCAAACTTAATCTTTTGAATCCACTAGCCAAATAATTTGTTGGAGACCAGGATGTCTGAAAACCTTTGAGACCGGGACACCTGAAAACCTTCGTGACCAGACACACAAGGGAAGATGGCAAATATGTGAATTTTTCCCTTGGAGTAATAATGGCCTTTGTTAACAATTTCAGAAATTACATCTGGGGTTGTATCCTAATATATTTAAATTGAACATTTAATATTTCAGTTCAGCACTTGACTGGAACGTACAGGCTTGAGATTTCAAGGACAGCTGAAGGATTCCTTGGCATAGCTCCCTTGCAAAGCTCTTTCAGACACAATTTCTGGGGTTTCTAGTTTTACAAGGGGTCACACTTATCTGCCAAAGTGTGCTGGTACATCATCAAACTACAAACCCCAGGATGCCATAAGAAGCTATGCAAAGAAAATCCAGTTTTGATCTCAGTTTTCTCTGTACTGTAGTATGTGGCCCTGTTTACGCAGGCAGGAAAATGGGGGATTAATCCACATTTTCCTGCTTGTGTAGAAAGGGCCTTTGTGTCATTTTCAATCTGAGGAGATCCTGAGGCAAAACTATGACAATTGTCCTAGCCAGATTTCTTCAAAGGGAGGTTTGCCTTTGCCTAGCATTTTGCTAAGGCTTAGAGAGTGTGTCTTGCCCAAGATCATCCTTTCTCTTGCTTTTTAAACCTTTTTTAAAAAAAGTATTTGAAAGATTTGAGATTTGTGGATTCCCAGAACCTTCCAAGGATTTGGATCCAGATTCGGAAAATTCTGGATTCGTCCCATCCCTAGTTAATAACCAACCAGAACCATGCTACCATAAATCATTAAAGAGATTCTAAATAACATTTGAAAGACTATATCCTTTTTACACAAAGATGGTATTTTTAGGGTGAAGCCAGAGCTGGGCATAAAGTGGCAAGGCACTTTAGCAGGCTGGGGGAAGGGAAGGTGCTTGTAAGGGTCTGGGTCCTTGATGGAGTCTTTGCAGGATTCTACCTGCAAGGATCTTGGCCCTGACTGAAGTTGTTGCAGAATCTTGCCCAGTACCTCAGGCAAAGCTGGCTGCTCTGATGCAGGGCAGCTGGAGCAGCCAGGAGCCAGCTATATAAGGGCTGGGCTTTCTCTGAAGCTGTTGCCATAGCAAACTGTTAGTGTCCAGAGTGTGGGTGGCAAGGATTATCAGATGCAGGCACTGGAGCAGGTGGCCAGGGGTCAGAGTTCAGCAAGAGTCCAAGATAATAGAGGGCCAACCTGGTATTGAGAGTCCAAGGGGCCCAAGCAAGACACAGGTCCAAGAAATAAGCCAAAGGTTAGAATCTAGGGGTCAGAAATCAGCAAGATCAGGACCACTGAAGCATCAGAAGAGGCTATAGGCAGCACAGAAGACCATGTTGCTGTGGCAAAGACTGCAGAGAAAACTCAGCCCTTATATAGCTGGCTCTTGGCTACTCTAGCGGAGCAGTCAGCTGTGCTTGAGGTACTGGGCAGGATTCTGTGGAGACTGTAGTCAGGGCCAAGATCCTTGTAAGCAGAATCCTGCAAAGACTCCATCAAGGACCTGTTACCACCTTGTCCTGGCCTGGCCTTTGCTGAACCGGAGATATCATTTTGATATCGCAATTCGGCCCTACTCTGCCACCAGCCAAGTGTTTGTGAGGCCCGCCGAACAACCGCGAAGCTAGGCATGGCTACTACTTGTTGCTCACACCAAACCAAGCCACATATTGCCAGTTCTGCTTTAGGGGACCTCCCGAAACAAACACCTTCATTATAGATGCATGCTACCACAAAGAGATCCTCTGCCCTGAGAGGATGCCCTGGTGAGCTAGGTACTTAACTGCCGAGCTAGCCGCATCTACATACAGGCCATACCATTGTCAATTCGGACTTTAACTCAATCATGCAAATTCTGACCTTTCGGAGGAGTGCTTTTCTTTAATAACTGTTTAATAAATCTAATTGCTATTTTGAACCATTTGCCTACTCACTGACCTGACACTGTAGACATAAGGTAAAAGATCCTGCTGCGTTACCCTGCCTTTCGTTAGTCAAGAGAGTACTCCAGCTAATTTCCCCCATCTTGCTAGGTTTGCTTGGTTATTTGGGTGTCCCTCACGGGACCCCCAAGTCACAGGGTAACAGACCCAGAACCTTATAGTGCCATTCCAGTCTGACAAGAAAAAGTAGGCCTTCTCACCACAAGGGCATTCTTATCAAATTTGCAGATGACACCAAGTTAGGAGGGGTAGCTAATATTCCAGAGCATAGGATCAGAATTCAAAATGACTGTAACAGTTTAGACAGCTGGGCCAAATAAAATAAATTTTAATAGGGGGAAATCTAAGGTATTACACTTTGGTAGACAAAATGAAATGTACAGATAGAGGATGAGTGACAACTGACTTGACCACAATACATGTGAAAGAGATCTAGGAGTCCTAGTAGATCACAAGCTGAATGTGAGTCAACAAAGTGATGCAACATCTACGAAAGTCAATGTAATTCTAGGGCACATCACTAGGGGGATAGTGTTTAGATAAATGGTTCTTAACCTTTTCTTTATCGTGGACCCTTTGTAAATGTAATTGTAATTGCTTGTCAGTGATCTCCAAGACTTAACTCAAGATTTAAATATTTAAATTTCATTTAAATATATATTTATTTACATACTTCTTTTTTTAAAGGCTTCTGGAGACTAGGATTCAAATCTCCACTCAGACAGCGGGTGACCTTGGGCAAATCTCATTCTCTCAGCCTCAGAGGAAGGCAAAGATAAACCCCCTCTTTGCAAAAAACAAGAAAACAACAAAAAAAACCCAAAACCTGTGATAGTGTCTTGAAGGTACTACAACAACAACGTTCTATTAATGGGAGAGGTACTTTCTAGCCATTGTATCTCTCTTCTTTGAAAACTGACTTGTGGTGACTGTAAAGTGAACCTATCATGGGGATTTTCTTGGCAAGATCTTGGCCTTTGCCTTTCTCTGATGCTGAGAGAATGTGACTTGCCTGAGGTCACCCAGTTGGTTTCCATTTCTGAGTGGGGATTCAAACCCTAGTCTCCAGAGTTGTAGTTTGGGCGCGCACACACACAAGCCTGCTACCCTGTCCCATTTGTCACGGATGGGGAAGCAGGGGATGTGGGTGCCATGTGGGTGTTCCTTGCTTGCAAATGGGAGAGCAGTTTTGGCACCCGCACACTCCCCACTGCCATGTGTCTGTTGCTGCCACTGCTGGTGGTGTCCAGCAGCAGGGATTTGCAGATCCTCTATGAGGACTCCGTGGAACCCCAGGTCCACAGACCTCAGGTTAAGAACCACTGATCTAGATCAAGGGAATTAATAGTATCACTCAGTTCTGCTTTGGTCAGACCTCATCTGCAATACTGTGTCCAGTTCTGGGCACCACAATTTAAGAAGGATATTGACAAACTGGAATATAGCCAATGAAGGTCAATAAAAACACATATTTGGTTTACATTTTGGATCTCTCGCTGGTTCTTTCCTATGTGACCCTGTAAACATTGGTAGAGAAGATCTCAATAAGTTACCCCCCTCTTGCAGGCCTCATGATTTTGAGCTAATTATTCCCCACTTTTGAACGGAGATACTGGCATCATTGGTGGGCCCTTGTGGTACCCATGTTTTGGGGTAACAAGACCCTTGGTGGCATTTTTGAGACAAAGAGGTACACCTTTATGCATACCTTGATGGCATCTTAGTGAAGGTGAGCTCAACGGGAAAGATTCTAAAGGACTTACAATTGACTATTCAGACTCTGGAATATTTGACTTTCTAGTCAATTACCAGAGAAGCCAGCTAGAACCAGTAATCCTATTTACACATCTGGGGACTCATGTAGACATCAGATTGGATTGTGTTCCCATCTCAGGGGAAAGGAAAGTCAAAGGGAAGCAAAAGGTAGATGTAATCCCTGTTGACAGACCCAGCCCCAGGAGTATAATTTTAATATTAAATTTTAAGCCAGAGGTGACTGGGCTGCTGCGTAGACAGCCAGGCCACAATCAGACAAAAGATCAAAGACTAGAAATTTCCCCCATCACACTGCCACAGGAAGCCTCGAAAAGGCATGTCCACACTGGTAATGGGCCATCAGCCACAACAATACTTTGGGGAGATTGCCTGATTCCCCTAGAATGCTTGCAACAAGCGAGACATATCAAGCCAAGGTCCAGTTACATGATGTGACCATCCTGCGGCCATCATACAACCATCAGGCAGCTATCAAGCAACCATTATCCTTCAGTTTTGGCTATTGTCCCTTTCCAGGAAAGAGTCTGCCCCTGAGGTATGTTTCGCCCTATAACTAGATCGCCTTTTGAGACCTATTTTAGAGCTCTCCCACACTAGACTAGCAGACTGTCACTCTGTTAGTTGAGACTCCTCTCAGCCCCCTCCTTGTGCTGAGTTTTCCTCTGCTTTGCCTTTTCTCCGACCAAAGATGTTACAATCAGGTACAGTATCACTGCTTCTAATTCCCTCCGCTTTTCCCCTATCATTTTTCACCTCTTTTCATCTCAACAGTCCTTGTATGCTTGTGTGAGTGAATGTGCTGTGTGTGTGAGTGTGAATAAACTTTGCCAATTTTACCAAATAAATGACCATTAAAAGGAAACTTGACTTTTCTTTCTTTCTCATGCCGTCTGACCCCCTAGACAAAGGATAAAAATATCTTGCTGTGTTGCCCTGCCCTCTGCTTTGCCAAGTTGTGTTCTGCTAATTTCCCCAACTTTTATAAAATTCAGGTGTCCCCTCAGGGACCCTCAGAAACCAGGGTAACATAAAGATGTTGACATCATTGAAGCCTGCAGATGTAATGATGCTAGCAAGGGTGATGAACTTGCTAATTTCAACCATTCATTTGGTACCATGGGGAAGGTAGCATTTCAGAGGCTTTCACAGGCTCCTTGTTTCCCATCAGCAGGACGTAAGGAAGAGAAAACACTACGCAGTTCCTTTACCACTTCAGTTTAAAAAAGACATGAGATGGTGGCTGAAAGACTCCCAATTTAAACAGAGGAGTGCCTCTGATGATTCCATATAACGTGAAAGTGATAATAGATGCAAGCCTAACCAGATGGGGAGTCACTGTCTCCGTTAAGTTTGATGGCCTGGGTTTTGAAAGGTTGACATTGGAGTTACAGAGCTATTCTGAAGAAATTATTGAAAGTATTTTAGCTTCCAGAAGACAATTGACTCAAAATATATACATTTAGCCCTCCACATTCACAGGGATTAGAGGTGCAGGATCCCCACAAATGTAAAAAACAACAACAAATATAGCTAGGCATCTCCCAACCTTATCTCTTAATACTTAATGTCAGTTGCCCACTTCCACCTTTAGAGTACATGAGCACAACTGCCCTTGAGACCCTGCTGTGCCACCTGTGGTCATTGTTCCAAATGCTGATGACTAGTGGGCTGCCCCTCCTCTGGGTGAGTGTCAGCCACCCCTTTTGCTTTTGGATGATCAAAGAGAACAAGGAGGAGTTTTTCTTCTCTCCTTCCAAAGGCAGACACAAGTGGCACATGGGCTGCACCAACTCTGGCTGCCTAACTGAATAATCACCCACCCACCCATCCACCACCCCTCCTCACACTTCCCCAATCCCTTCCTGCCCAACTATGTGAGTAAGTGGACACACACACTGGCACTCTCCTTCCTTGTGATCCCTTCATCATATCATCTCCACCCCCCCGACAAGTGTGCTAGCAAGGAAATGTGTGTATGATTAGCCCCAGCCACCCTTCCAATTTGATTTCCTCCAAGTGACACCGGTGTTATTGAAGTGGTAAAAATGGCATAGGGCAAAAGTGGAGTTGGGGCAAGTATGGAAATATAGATAATGTACCCCAAGTTTTCTGATTGGGTCTGGGTTGGATTGGAGCTTTAGTGAACAAAAGAACTGTAGAATAATAAAGTCTGCATCTTCTAAACCTGGTGTGAATCTGAATTCATACTTTCTGAAGCCTCTGAACACAAGAGAAGGACTTGTGTGAGAAAACAGAACTTGGAAGCTGGAAGCTGGGAGTGGTTGACAAGGGAAGTCTATTGGCATATACAAGATGTGCCTCCTTAAGAAAACAATGCAAATTTGTGCTTGTAAAAGATAGGTCAGCTGCAGAACATTTCCTTTGGTTTATAAAGGTCAACAAAGCAGAACAATAGCATGATAAGTAGAACTAAGTGTTCTGCCAAAATATTGGGGGGGGAAGCATGTATAATAATATGTGCTATGCAACCTGGTTTTAGATGCATACGTACAATTCAGACCTATTTAATTCAGTGGTGGTTGGTCAGGGAAATGTCTTTGAGCTTTAAAGAAGCTATTTGAGGTGGTGAACCAATTTTGGGTACAGGTTTCAGGACCTTGGATAGCTTCTTTGAAAACTCAGAGAACCCAAGAAGATTCATCACATCACTGACATTGGAGCCACTGAATTAGTAATATTGTGGCTTTGAGTATAAATAGTTTTTTTTTTTTTAAAAAAAGGAGTGGATTTAATTGTAAGCCAATTTGGAAGTCTGTCTGCACTGAAAAAGCAGGGATGCATTCATACTGCACTATTATAGCACAATTATAGGACTAGTTCCCCTTTAATTGCCTTGAAAACAACCACTGGAATCCTGAGAGAATGATGCTGATATTTTTGCCAGTCAAAGATGTAGTGGGTGTAGCCTGTCCTCCTTGCTGCAATTGCAATTGTGATTAGTGCTGCTTTCAGAAATACATTTCCCTTGGTCAGCTCATTGCATTGAAGAAGATGTAGAAGGGGGAGAGAAAAAAAATCCTGTGTCACCTCTTGTCATGTGCTCCACTTGCTGCTTAAGGAAATCAGCAGAAATATTGTAGAACAGTGGTTCTCAACCTGTGGGTCTCCAGATGTTTGTGAACTTCAGCTCCCAGAAGCCCTGAGCATTGACCATAGTGGCTGGGGCTTCTGGGAGCTGAAGTCTGTGAACATCTGGGGACCCACAGGTTGAGAACCACTGTTGTAGAAGGAAGAGGTTATTGAAACACATGGCAGAGTGGTTTAAATGTTTGACTATAACTCTGGAGACCATGGTTTGAATCTCTGGTTGCCCATGGAAACCTACTGGGTGATCTTGGGCACAGGTATATTATGATGCAGTCATTCATATACACATTCTGCTTTCTATGTTTGTTGCAATGATCCTGTAGCAATCATTATCATTATCACATATCAAAGCAAGTGCTGATAAGCCCATGGAACAGGTCTCAGAATTGGTGTTGGAGTCTCCCAGACTTTAGTCTTGGGTGATTTTAACATTATATGCAAGACCAGTCTGTCAGGTATAGCTTGGGAATTCACTGGCTTCAGGGCCCACACCTTCAGCAGGGAACACTCTTGATACATGCTTGGTACATACAGATCTATGGGCGGAGGTGATTAATACCTCTGAGTTGTCATGCACAGATCATTTTCTGGTCAGAATTAGTATCACAGCTATTATCTCTCCCTGTAGGAGTGGTGGACCTATTAAGATGGTCTGCCCTCAAAGGTTAATGGATCTTTTAGGATTCTGGAAAGTCTTAGAAGGTTTTATGGTTGGTACTCTTACCAAGCCCCACTCCATGGTATGGTATAATTGGCAAATATTGTTTAATCAGCATAAAATATAAATTATACACTGCTATGGCTGAAAAGCTATGTTGGTGAAAAGGACTGGCTGAACATGTGTGATGATGTGAAAGTAGGTCAGACAGGACCTCAGGGCATAGCCAGGTCATAGTCAGGGGAGCTTCAGTGATAATGAGCTTGTAAATGTCTATCAACAACTTAACCTTTAGAAACAATAGCACTCAAAACTGCCTCCACAGAGCAACTAATTGTCTTTAACACACTTTCTCTTCGCACCAAAATTCTCCTTTTTTTCCTCACCTGCCCAGTCATTAAGGAGCTATCACAATTCCCATCAGTCCTTTGTCATCTAATGCTAAGGCCATTAGCTTGTTCTGGATCCCATTTTTACTCTGCCAAAGAGCCATTAACAGCTTCCCCTCAGAGCAGAAACAGGATATTTAAACCCTGGTTCTGAGCCAGATAATACATAGTACACTGGATGTAGGCTATCAATGCTCTGATTCCCATTCTTGTACTACTCTTGGACCCTCAGTCTGAGCCACACTGCTTCATCTCTTCTTTGCAAGATATCAGCGACTTCACCCTAATGTCTCACTAACTAATTTTTCCTTCCTTTTCCTTCACTTAGCCTTGTGTGATTGTGAAAGTGCTTGGAGCTTGTGTGCATGTGATTGTTAATTCTCCCAATAAAATAAAACAAAACATTCTTGGATCTCCAACTGGTGGTTCTGCATTACTACCCACTGTACACAGGTATAAAAGATCTTACTAGGTTACCCCACCCCCCTCACAGGCCTCCCCTTTGAGCTAATATTCCCCACTGTTACATGGAGGCACTGGCATTGTGGGTGGACTTCTGAGTCACCAACCATTTGAGGTAACAGGACCACTGATGATCCTGTTGAAGCCCTGATCTGTAGCAGGAATTAAGATCTGACAAAGGCTATTGACATGATTGGTCCCAAACATCTCCTCCAACCTATTACAAATTGGGCCTCTTGGTATACAGAGGCCCTTAGGGGGCTGAAAGAGGAAGGAAGAAAACTGGAGTGAAGATGGCAGAAAAGTCAATTTATATCCAACAAAACATGGTATAGAGAACATCTTTGTTCCTACAAGGTGACAATATAGGCAGTGAAGAAAGTCTTCTTTTCTACATGTATTGCATCTGTCACTTTGTGTCCAGTGGAAATATTCAGGGTGGTGAGAGATTTAACTTAGGCAACCTCCTCCCTGAATCCTATTTTAGGGCTTTCAGTAGTTTGCTGTGATGCTTTTAATGATCACTTCACAGATAAAATATCTTAGATCAGAGCAGATTTAGATGTCATTGTAAGTAGTTGACAATGGGGTGTCCAGCAAGTCTTGAATAGGATTATACTGGATCAGTTTCAGTTGGTGAGTACCAATGATGTGGACAAGCTGCTGGAGCAGGTAAAGAAAACAGCCTGTCTTCTTGATCCTTGTCCTTCTTGGCTGGTTGTCCAGGGATATGATGCATGTAGATCTCAATTATAATATACTAATGATGCATCTGTCAGGAAGGGAAGTTTTCCATTTTATTTAAAAGAACTGGTGGTATGACCACTTCTAAAAAAGCCCTCTTTGAACCCTCTGGACTTAAGCAACTATAGATCAATATCGAATCTTCCTTTTTTGGGCAAGGTGATCAAGAAGGCAGTTGCTTTCGAACTTCAGATGATCCTGGATTACATACACTTGCTTGACCTATTTCAAACCGGCTTCAGAGCAGAATACAGAGTTGAGACTGTTATGGTTGCCTTAGTGGAAGATCTCTGTCTTAGCATCAATGAGAGGAGTGTGTCCCTGTTAGTGCTTTTAGACTTTTCAGCAGCATTTAATACCATTGACCATGGTATCCTTCTGAAATACTGTCAGGGGGATTGGGAATTAGAAGTGCACTGATTCTGGTCTTACCTGTCAGGCAGGTTCCAGATGGTGGGGCTTGGGGATAGCTACTACTCAAAAAATTCAACATCTATGTGAAACAGCCCGGAGAGATCATTCAGAGACATGGGGTGTGGTGCTGTCAGTATGCTGATGACACCTAAATATATTTCTCCATGCCTTCGAAAACAGCTTCAGTTAAGGGTGGTGCTTTTCCTCTGAATGAATGCCTGGAGGAGGTAATGGGCTGGATGAGAGAAAACAAACTGAAGCTGAATCCAGACAAGAAGGAGGTGTCTACTGTCAAGGGTCCTAACTTGGGTTTGGAGCTGTGTCAATCAGTCCTGGATGGGTTTACACTCCCCCTGAAAAACTGTGTTCACAGCCTGGAGTGATTTTGGATCAGTTGTTCCAAATGACAGCTCAGATAGAAGTGACAGCCAGGAGTGCTTACTATCAGTTTTGGCTGATACACAAGCTGTGTTCCTTCCTAGAGCTGGAGGACCACAGATGGTAGTGCACAAACTGGTAACCCCAAGGGTGGACGTTTGCAATGGCCTACCTCTGTACCAAGTTTGGAAGCTTCAATTGATTCAAAACACAGCAGCCAGATTGGTTGCTGGTATATCTAGAAGTAAGCATATTACATCAATATTAAAGTCATGGGCAAAATACAAAATGTTGGTTATTACCTTTAAAGTCCTACATGGTTTGGGTCCAGGACACTTATGGGATTATCTCCTCTCATACAATCTGCCCAGCACACTCAGGTCCTCTGGGGGACATTTACTTCAGTCAGCCAGAACTAGACTGGCAATGGTCACCCAGAGGACTTTTTCTTTAGCTGCTCCTAGACTGTGGAATGATCTGTCAAAAGAGATTCAACAACTGAATAAGCTGTCCAAATTTAGAACAGCATTTGAAGACCAGTCTCTTCCAGCAGACCTATCCTAGAATCGTAGAGTTGGAAGAGACCACAATGGCCATTGAGTCCAACTCCCTGCCATGCAGGAACACACACTCAAAGCAAATGGCTATCAGCCTCTGTTTAAAAACCTCCAAAGAAGGTGACTACACCAAACTCCATTGCAGAATATTCCACTTTCATACAGTCAGGAAATTCTTCCTCATGTTAAGGTGGAATCTCTTTTCTTATAGTTTGAAACCATTGCTCCATAGTGTCCTAGTCTCTGGAGCAGCAGAAAACAAGTTTGCTCCATCTTCAACGTGACATCCCTTCAAATATTTAAAAATGGCTATCATGTCACCTCTTAAATTTCTTTTCATCAGGCTAAACGTATCTAGCTCCCTATGTTACTCCTCATAAGGCATGGTTTCCAAATCTTTCACCGTTTTGGCCTCCCTCCTCTGGACATGTTCCAGCTTGTCAATATCTTCTTGAACTGTGGTGCCCAGAACTGGACACTGTATTCCAGGTGAGGTCTAATCAAACAGAATAGAGTGGTATTATTATTACTTCCCTTGGTCTTGATACCCTACTCCTGTTGATGCAGCCCAGAATTACATTGACTTTTTTAGCTGCCACATCACACTGTTGACTCATGTTCAGCTTGTGGTCAGATAAGATCCCATGCCCACATACTTTTTTCAAGTCAGGTATCACCCATCTTATATCTGTGCATTTCATTTTTTCTTCCTAGGTTCCCTACATTTTTGCCTTTTAAAATTCATTTTGTTAGCTCTGGCCCAGCATTCTAATTTCTTAAAAGAGAGAGAGAATATATATTAGTCTGGCATTACAAGGTTTTGAGAAACTCATGCTAAGTTTTAGTGATCATGCATTCCTTTCTAAGTGCTTACATACTCTCTTTAATGATCTGCTCTAGAATCTTTCCTGGTATTGATGCCAGACTGACTGGGCAGTAATTGTTTGGGTCCTCTTTTTTTCTCCCCTTTTTGAAGATGGGGACAATATTTGCCCTCTTCCAGTCTACTGGGATGTCTCTCATTCTCCAGGAATTCTCAAAGATTATGGCCAGGGATTCTCAGATGAATTCTGCCAGTTCTTTTGATACTTTTGGATGTAGTCTCCTGGAGACTTGAATTCATTTAGAGTGGCCAGGTATTCTTGTACTATCTCTTTACCTATGCTGTGCAGCACTTCTCCTACCATATCATCTGCTCCATTTTCCCCAAGTAGATCATTTTCTTTTTGGGAGACAACTGAGGCAAAGCATGTGTTCAGTAGCTCTGCATTTCTCTGTCCTCTGCTAGCATTTCACCATCCTTTCCATGAGGAGACCCTACTATTTCTTTGTTCTGCACCATACAGAGGCCTTACTGTTTCCTTGTTCTTTTTGGTACGGACATAACCAGCAAACAAAACAAACAACCAAAAAGCAACCAAACCACTTTATTATTTTTAACCTCTCTAGCAAGCTCGAGCTCATTCTGTCCTTGAGTTTTTCTGACTTTCTCTCTACACTTGCTGGCCATTTGTTTGAATTCCTCTTTGGTGATTTCCCTTTGTGACAGGGCTTCCTTCCTTCTCTCTCAGATTGGTATGGGTTCCCCAATCTGATAAGGCACCCTTCTTTTCCACACAGCTCCGCCTTCCCCCTTTATAATATCACCTTTGTGTAAAATGGTGAGATCTTTCAATGATTATTTATATCCCCTTTATAGTTCTTTGGTAGTGTGTTTTCTGTGTTGTTTTAAATACTGTACATCACTCAGTCAAGTCAGTATTTATAAAAATAAACTATGATATTTATTAAGATAACATATAACAATGTAATAGAGTTCATATGCAGGTCAAAATTAATTCAGTTCTTCAGAGTACTTTTAGACTGCTTCCTTGTATCTTTACACTCTCATATAAGCACAAAGTATCATAAATAAGATGTTGGCTACACTTTCACCAAAGACTCAACTCCCAATCTAGGTCACACTTTCTGACCAGATTCAGTAATGGTTTAATTACTCTTCTCTCTCTCTAGGCTTCTACTGAGAATTAAACCCTTCCTACACAGTCACCCTCCCTGGCTGACTGAGGGACTTGATGCTCCAGCTTTCTCTGGTGGAATTATTACTGAAGGACTGCAAATGACAATCAGTGTTTGCCTTTACATATCTTTTCCTCTAAACCACCAGCCCCTCCCACACACTACTGGGCTGGGTTTCTCTCCTGAAGAACTATTCAGGTTATTGGCAACCTGTTTCTAGGTTGCTCTGGCACTCTGGATAGCCACAACCCCAGAACTCTGTCACACCCTCTTTTTCCATTTCTTCTACATGTCCCTTTTAAATCTTAGCTCCACTGAAAGTTCTTTAGACATCCATGCCAGATTCTTTAGACACATCTCATTTTTCCTCCTCATTGGAATTGTTAGAAACTGTACCTTCTTGCTTTTAAGAAACTCACATCCATCATGAACTCGCATCTCTTTAAATACTCCTGACCACTGGATCACTCTCAGTATTTCTCTAAGTTTACTGAAATCAGCTTTCTTAAAGTCTTGAATGCATGTCTGACTGTGCTTGGCTTCCCCTTTCTGCTGTATAATAGACTTCAGGAAAACATGGTCACTTCCACCTAAGGAACCTGCCACCTCCACTCCATTAACAAGATCATAATTGCTGGTTAGAATCAAATCTAAAATAACTGTCCCCTCATTTCCTCATCCACCTTCTGGACTATGAAATTGTCTGCAAGGCAAGTGAGAAATTTGTTGGACCTGATACTCTTGATGTATTTTGACTTCCAACAAATATCAGGGTTGTTGAAATCCCCCATTATTGCTATATCTCTCCTTCCTGAACATTTTATCATCTGTTTAAGGAAAGTATCATCCAAGTCCTCAGTCTGGCTTGGAGGTCTGTAGTAGACCTTCATAATGACATAATTGTTGTTTTTCTCTCCCTTAATTTTTACCCAGATGCTCTCAACCTGGCTTCCAGGATTTAAAGCACTGATCTCTTCACAGGTATAAATGTCCCTGACATGTAGTGCTACTCTTTCTCCTTTCCTGCTTGGTCTATTTCTCTGAAATTATACCCCTCTATTGCTACATTTCCATCATGAAACTCATTCCACCAGGATTCAGTGATGCTGATTGTATCATATTTATTTTGCTGTACTACAAGTTCAAGTTCATCCTGTTTATTTCCCATGCTCTGTGCGTTAGTGTAGAGGCATCTGAGTCTGTGAGTCACTCCTCCTAGCTGCTTATTTAAGGTTCTTTAACTTCCACTGTTGTGTCCCTGTACTGTTTGCTCTGTTTTCCCTGAAAAATTCAGACTATTATTTCCAGCGCTTGATAAACTCCTGCCCTGAAGAATACTGTCTCCCCTGCTCATGACTCAGTTTAAAGCACTCCTAATTAAGCTTCTAAGGTTCTTAAAAACATTCCTGTCAACTGCTGTGAGGTGCAACCCACCCCTTGCCAGAGGGATATTTTTGATGATTTGATGATTGTGATTATTTTAAATTTGATAATGAATTTTCAATATGCATCATCTGTTTTTAAGTATTTGTATTATTTTTTCTTTTAAGAGGATATGCATTCTAACTACTGTTTTATCTGATGTTCTGTTTTTAACTGCTATATGTTAATCTATTGTTGTCCCCACCTTGAACTGTAGGTACAGGTAGGTAAGAAATAAATGTTGTTGTTGTTATGGTTGCTGTTTTTACAGACATTATGAAAGGAGATATTCAGTACTTGCTTGTATAGTGGTTTTTGCCCGGGTGTACAACGCAGCTAGCTGGGACAGCTCCATTTCTCTGATCAAACCAGACACTGATTGGGAAGGAGGAGAGAGTTGCACTGAGAAAGCTCTGCTATGGCCATTTTTCAGTGGCAGCCATTGCCTTCCTGGACATCCATGCTGCCGCAGCAGGATGCAGGTTAAGATATCCAAACATGCTTCCATTTGTCTTTGTTTTGTTTTGAACTCCAGCTAGCCTAGAGAACAACAGAATGTTGAAATCCAGTCCAATAGTGGACTGTCCAGATTAACTGAGTTTGATTCAGAGTTAATTGACTTTATATCCTAGTGAAATCAGTGAAGCAGGTTAGTCATGACTTAGTTTCAATTGCTTTAATTTCCATGAGAAACGAGCGCAGCTAACAGCATGGGTCCAACATATTGTTTTACAGATCATGTAGGGAACTGATCTCTGTTTCCTCTGAAACACAAATGGTCAGCTTCCCTTATTCCACTTTCTTCTGATAGAAAGCTTTGTACTGCATGAACCAACACACAATTTATCTGGAGCTCTTACATCTTTTGAAATTTTAATGAGGTCTAATGTAGTGTACAAAGGCTTTCCCCTCTTAAAATGTATAAACATCTAATGGAAAATGTGATGCAAGACTTAAGTTTTTCAAAGAGAAATGGAATGAATGACTCAGTTACTGGACAGATTTTCTATTCCCAAAACTGAGGAATCAGTCACTGTGGATTTTGTTTTGTCCTGGCACCCTTTAGATGTAGCCTGAAACCTGTGTTAACTTTCTGGGCTTAATCCAATGAAGGGCTCTTCCAGCCATTTTCTTAGCATTTTACTCAGAGTTTAAAAGTGACTGTTTTTTAAAAAGAAAAAAACACACATTGTCACTGAGTTTTGTCACTAAGATTACCCCCTTCACACATATCCAGGAGCTGAAGAGAAGAGATGTGAGAAAGGGTTGCTGGCTGCCTCCCAATCCCCCCTCCTCTCAATCTGCCTCCTTCCTTTCCTTTCTGATCTTTTCCCCTTCCTCTCATCTGCCTTCTCTTCTGATCTTTCCATCTCTCTTCCACCCTCACCAAACTTTTAATCTTCCTCCAACTCTGACTCTCTCTTCCTCTCCAATCTCTTGATCTTCCTCTTCATTTCCAGGGTTGGAATCCCACCCTGCTGACAGCAAGATCATTGTCTTTAGGGAACAAATGGAAGCATAATGCGTGTTCGGGAAACAGGAAGATGAGCTGAACAGAGAGTCAGCAAAAAGAGGCCAGAAGCAGAGAAACTGCCTGTCTTGTGTGTAGATATGTGCCTTCAAATCACCTGTCGACTTATGGCAACCCTATAAATTTCATAGGGTTTTCTTAGGCAAGGAATATCAATCTGTTCTCTTTTCCTAAATTCTATCTTTAACACAATCAATGCAGATACTATGATTTAAACACCAAGCCAAGTCAGCTCCCCAACCCACACTTTTTTGCATAATACTTATGAAGAATTTTTAAGAACCACAAAACTTGTGCAGTATCTTGAGACATTTTGGTTGATCTTCATAAGGGGATTGTCCCATTATAGATTTCAGATTTTGTCATTAGGCACCAAATTCCAGGAAGCAAATTTCTGCAGAATATGTATCCAACTCTCACCCTCATATTAACAAGAAAAAGTATGCACACATGCACAACTCTGAAGACATTTCATTGATCTCGTTCCACAGCGGACCTTCACTTAAATAATGCAGAAAAGTGGGAACAAGGAGAAGATATAACTTCAACCTTCCCTATAAGCAATGTGACTGGAAGTTTAAGGAAAAAATGCAAGTGAGACCCTCACCACAGACTGGAAACCAGAGTGGTCACTCCACCTCCACTACAGCTCTTCCTACACACCATAAGCATACCACTATGGTGTACCAGACTGGAGGAAAAACACATTTCTTGGGATTTTTCCAGCAAGGATGAAATGTCTACAACCAAAACAGTTTGGAAAATCCATTAGCACTTCTGTACGGTATGATTCACACTGGAGTCTGTTTGGCCCAACACAATCCAATCCAGACCCATTGCTGCATGGACTCAGGCCAATCATCTCTGGAATTTGGGCCTTGGCCAAATTCTAATTTTGGCACATCTGGGAGAACATAAGGATTCTGAAGTTTATTGGCTAGAGATCTTAGCATATGTAAAGAAAATAATTGGAGATGAACCCCAGTGAATCCAAAAAATGTCTTACCTGGAATGGTCAAGAACCTGTATGACACAGTGGACCCTTGGTGTCCACCAGAGTTTGGTTCCAGGATCCCCCATGGATACCAAAATTCACCAATGCTTAGGTCTCATGCTTAGGTCTCATTATGTACAACGGTGTAGTAAAATGGCATCCTTTATATAAAATGGCAAAACCAAAGTTTGCTTTTGGGATTCTTTTTTGAATATTTTTACGTCATAGTTAATTGAATCCATGGATATAAAATCCATGGATATGAAGGTCTGATTGTATGGTCTTGCCCAGCTGCTAATTTCCTGGATGCACAAGCCCACTTGAAAAGACAGAGATGCACTCCCTTAGCCATTTTCTGACAGGGAGAGGGTGTGAAGAGACTGGAAATCGTCTGGCTTTTTTGCAGCCGAGAGTAAACACAAGCTTTTGCCACCCTGGATCTCCAGTGAGTACTCTGAAAATCTGAAAGGGAGATGACTGCTCTTTTTTTTCCTGGCTGCAGATAAATACTTTCAGATATCCTGGGCCATTCCAAGGTACTAAATGGCAATTGAATATCTCCTTGCACAACAATGATAAAAGGACATATATGTACCCAAGGTAGGTATATGACATTAATAGGATTCCAGCCATAGAATCACATACCAAGGTGGAAAAAAGACAATTCACTTATTGCATTGTAACTTAGAGGTAGCTTTTTGGGAATCATGAAATGCAAACAAGTTGATACCAAACAAAAATCTGGGAGCATAAAAAATGAAATCATTGCTTGATGTATAAGTTGACAATATTCATGGGACAACAAAATTAAAAAGAAGTACAATTGGGCTGTGCAGACTCAATTTGATATGGTATGGCAAAATATATCAATTGGCAGATATGTTTAATTGGCATAAGATATAAAAATTGGCCAAAAAGTGACCCCAGCATGGTCAGGTTGTAAAGATAATCCTTTCAATGAGAATAGCCAAGCTTGAAGCAGAGCAAGCCCCCTTGCTGTATGCATTTCCTATGGAAACTCCTATACTAAGGAAGGAACCTTAGTAAATATTTTTCTACCTCTTTTATCCTGTCCTCAGACACAGATAAAGTAGAGCAAAAACTGCTGCTGTGTGCATTTCCTATTGAATCCTTCATAGCACAAGCATCTGCCACAGTTCTGTCCTCAGCACAGAGCTAGCATATAGTCATCAAAACCGTTGTCACCTAGATGCTTTCCCCTTGCAATGAAAATACAAATGATAGCGATTTGCAACTATCCTTGTATCTACTGTTAAGTCTAATTCTGAAAAGAATGGCAAGTCCACAACATTTCTGATAGAAAGTGGAAGAAAAAATAAAAAATGAGATATGCTATGCTATACTTTCAGAAGATGAGACTGATAAAACCACTTCTGAGTATTTCTTGCCTAAGAAAACCCTATGAAATTCATTGGGTTGCCGTATTTTTAATATATTTTTTAAAAAATTCTATATCATTTTACTTCCATTACATATTAATTCCATATCAAGTTCTCTTCCATATATCCATATGTATGTCTATATAAATATCTATATATCAATGTTATAATTCTCTACCAATTATACTTGTATTCTTTATTTTTCAGTACAACTCATTCTTCATAGTTTTTAGTCCTCTTAATCTTCCAAGCCAATTCTTGCTAAATCCCCCATTTCTTTTCCTATAAGTGTGCAACTTATTCCCAATCTATCTTCCCTTATTTTAAGGTTTTGTTATTTAATAACATAGTTAATGTGTCCATTTGATACATATTGAAAAATTTAAATATCCATTCTTCCTCTGATGATATCTCATTATTCTTCCATTTTTGAGCATAGATCAACCTGGCTGCTGTTATCATGTACAGTAGAAACTTTCCAAGTTCCTTTTGATTCTTAATGTCTAAATCCTCCAACATATTCAACAGTTAAAGTTCAGAGGACACAGGAAATTCCAATTTTAATGTCTTTCTTATTAACACATGCAAAAATTTTCAGAATTTCTTAGCTCCAGAACATTGCCACCTCATATGATAATAAATTTCTATTTTTCTTCCACATTGCCAATACATGTATTTAGTTTTTTAAACAAATTTTTGATAACTTAATAGGTGTTAAATGCCATCTGTAAAACATTTTATAATAGTTCTCTATTGAATTAGAACATCTTGTAAATTTCAAATTTTTATTCCACAATTTTTCAGATTTTTGAGATGTATTACAGCACTTGTTACAGTACTGCACAACCCCCATGATTGGCATGGTTCAATTAGCAAATATTATTTAATTGGTGCTATTAATTGGCACTGATATAAATAATACCTGAGGTGACTGGGAAGTCATGCTGGAAGTGGAATATTACTGACCGTAAATGTGAGATAGCAAGGCAGGTCAGCCACGCCTACCTACCTCTTAGGCAGGAACCAGCTCATTTTCAGGCTTATTACACAGACTTTCTTGAAACAAAAGGCTTAAAGATAATGACCCAGACATCTCAGAGCTGAAAGGGGAAATTGCCACCAAATTGTGATTGTCTTAATCTTGCACACCTGGACATTCCCATATTGTCTTCCCAGCCTTTCCACAATACTGGGTGTCAAGGTCAGAGACCTGGATGGCGAGCCAGCCCAGAGAAGGGAGTGTGAGAGCCAGCAAAGTCCAGCCAGGAGGAGACAAGCAAGTACTTTACACAAGGGAGTTCATTTACCAGAGCGTCAAGCGAAAGCCGTAGTCAGAGTTCCAAAAGCCAAAGGTCAAGAGATCAAGGTAGCAGGAACCAGGTGCTGGGAACAAGGAACAGGCAAGAGGAGGGCTTGAAAGAAGTTTGCCACAAGCAAAGGAAAGCTTCCAGGCAGGCAGTTATATAGCTCCAGGCACAGGTGTGGCTAGTCACTGCTTCTTGAACTTAATCAAGGAAGCCTCTCTTTGCTCAGTTCTCCTGAGTCTCCACCTTGTTTGTGGACTGATTGGCACAGGCTCCAAACCTTCTTCAGAATCGGATCCCTGTTGCCCTAAAGGAGCAGGCAGAGGGACGTCCCAGCCTGCTTGGTCCATGGCAGCAGGGGGAGCTCTTGAGCTGCAGGACTCATCTCCACCCTGAGCCATAGGGACCAACAGCTGCTGCTCGTCATCAGCAGCTCTGACAGGGGCTTCAGTTATCACATTGGGCTATTATGACAGCCATTATCCTTTTGTCATCTAAACACTAAGATCATTAACTCTGCCCAGACTTCATTGTTCACGTTGCAACTCCTATTATCCACCTGGCTGGGAAAGCAATTCACTCTCATAACCGCATGATATATTCGGGTATAAGAACCCCTGATTTTGAGCAGTTGAGTATAGTCTCTTGCCTTTCTGAATGCCATGCTGTCCTTTTGATTCCTGAAAGAGAAATATCTTTTGGTGCCTACCTAAGCCACGTTGCTGCTTTCCTCACTACTCTCCAGCCCAGTAGATACTGCCTCAGTCCTTAACATCTGCTATCCACTCTTTCTTCCCTTTACCTTCAGCTAGCTCTTGTGTGCATGTGTTTGGATTTTTGTGTGCTTGCGTGAATTTCTTTCAATAAAACACATTTATTTTACATTTAGAATCTCTGGCTGGTTTTTTTCTGCAAGGACTCTGTAAACATAAGTAGCAGATCTCGTTAAGTTACCCCACCTTGCATGCCTCCTGATTTTGAGTTATTCTCCACTTTTGAACAGAGGTACTGGCATTGCTGGTGGGCCCATGTGGCACCCACATTTTGAGGTAACAAAAATGTTTTGAGCCCATTTATTCATGTTCCTTTTGTTATTTTCTGTTTCATTTCCATTTTTATTAATATTCTATATATCTTTGTCATTATATGATCTTTCTTTTCCAGGGTTAGGGAATTTAATTCATAATCTTTCTTTTTTATTCCTTCTGTCCTTTAGCAATTTTGAATCTTTCAGTTAGTTTTCTGTAAGTGACGTGATACACCTTCTAAGTTCAGTTCTTTGCTCAACTTCATTCTACATCCTTTTCTTTGTTTCTTCAGCAAGGTTTTATATGTCAACCAGTTATCAGAGTATAGATTCTTGTGCTTGTGAAAAGCTTCATGTGGTGATAACCATAAATTTTAGATTTGGTAATCCCAATCCTCCTTTTTCTTTGGTATCTTGAAGTATTTTCCATTTTATTCTGGGTTTCTTATCCTGCCAAATAAATATAAATTGTGATAAGTCCTTGTTCCAATGTTGAAATGGTTTCTCATTTTTGATAATCAGAAGATTCTGAAATAATAACATCATTTTTTTTGGGAGGGAGGTAAGAAATTCATTTTAATTATTGCAATTTTTCCCAATAGTGAGAAGTTTAGCTTAGCCCATTTTTGGAGCTTTTCTTTTATTGTATTCTGTATTCATTTGTCATTATTTTCAAATCAATCTCAGTTTTTCTTTGTTATTTTTATTCCAAGGTATTTTACTATCTTTTCTGTTTTAAATTAAATTTTACATCTTTAATCAATTCCAGTTCTTCATCTTTGTTAATTTTCTTTTGTGATCATAACTGTTTTATCTTCACTATCTTTAAATCCTGCTAGGTCTCCAAATTCCTGTAAAATTTCCATTAATTTTCTCACACTTGTTTTAGGGTCTTCTAATAGAATTATTAAATTATCTGCAAACTGTCATAGTTTATATTTTTGACCTTTAACTAACTAACTTTCTTTCTTTCTTTCTTTCTTTCTTTCTTTCTTTCTTTCTTTCTTTCTTTCTTTCATTTCTTATTAAGGATCTCCAATACAATCAAAACCAGTAATGGAGGTAGCAGATGACTTTGTCTTGCCTCTTTTTAAATATTGACCGCATCTGTTATTTCACCATTAATTATTCAATTGTTTATTCTTTATATATAAAGAATATAAGTCTATATATAAATCCAATTTATGTAGTCATCACCTAAATTTGTCTTGTTTAAAATTTCCAGCATGAATGTCCAATTAACATTATCAAATGCTTTCTGTGCATCCAGAAATATCATTGCCATTCTTTTCATTTTATGTTTTATGTTTCTCATATTATTCAATGTCATTTAACATTATTCTAACATTATCCTTTAATTATCTTCTCAGGAGGAATCCAGATTGATCTTTATGGGTCCAGTCTTTAAAGATTCTTTTTAGTCTTTCTACCAAAATCATTATTAATACCTTGTAATCAACATTTAATAGAAATATCAGCTTATGATTCTTCAATTTGAATGGATTTTTTTCTTTCTTTTGGAGTAAATGTAATATTTGTCATTCCCTGTGTTTTAGGTCTATTTGATTCTCTTATTTTGTTGATCCTGTTGAGTAAAGGTAATGTTAATTCTTCCTCAAATATTTTATAATAAAGACCTGAGAAACTGTTTGGATCAGGGCCTTTCCTAATTTTCATTTTTTTTATTGCTTCTGTCACTTCACTCATTGAGACTTTTTGATTCAATTCTTTTTTTCTGTGTTTCTGAAATTATTTGGATTTCTTCCCCCTCTAAATACTGTTGTATGCTCTTATAATAATAATCATTTTTCTTTGTTTCATGGAATAATTTAGAATAATATCCATAAAAGGTTTTCTTAATTTAATTTTGTTTAGTGATTTGCTCATTTTTATTGTCTTCATTTTTAAATCGCCTTCTTTTTTCCTTTTCAATTTGTATGCAAGCCATTTCCTTGGTTGTTGGTGTACTTGAAATACCATTGCAATGGGGTCACCACAAATGGACAGGCAACCTGAAGGTGTGCATGTGCACACACGTGCACACACACACATAACCAAACACATACACACAGACACTTGACTTTAACTACCAGGGGATTATGACAAATTTCCTTCCAGGCTGGCCCTGTGGTTTCTAGCCCTTGAAACCTGTCACTTTCACTTTGCCCTCTGACTCCCCTTTAAAATCCCTCCTTGGATTTGGGTCCTTGGCCTTCAGGTGACTTCTTTGTGGACTAAAGTGTGTGTTAGCTTTGTATTCTTTTTGGTAAGTGTGACCCACCCTTGGTTCAAGGTTAATGATGCTGTCCAGAGTCAGTTTTACAAAATAACAAATACTGTATCTGTCAGCTTATTAGATGCCCCGGCATATAAGATGCACCCCATTTTCAGACCATATTTTTTAGGAAAAAACCTTAGTACCCGGCCAAGGCAAAATGCATAGGAAAGGGAGGAGTGAAAGGAGGGGTCACATGAAGTTTCCCTCATCCTCCTCCATTTTCCCTTGGCAGAGCTTCCCCCAGCCCCTCCCCTTCCATTTTGCCTGGGTGGGGGTGAAAGAAGGGCTTCTGCCCCTCCACCTTTCCTGAGGCATTTTGCCTCAGCAGCAAGTTCTCCCCACTCAGGCAAAATGACAGGAAGGAGGGGTGAAGGGAGTGCTAGGGAGTGCCCCTACCTTTCTTATGCATTTAGGCCCAGCAGGAGTTACCTGTATTAGCTGGTGTATAAGACACACTGGCATACAAGATGCACTCCATTTTCAGAAGGCAAATACAGTAATTTAACTTTATTTAGTAACGTATAGAATAATTGCTTTCCTAAATTCCAATTCTTAGTTCCAAACAATTAATACTATTACAGTTGAGTTATGTCAGACCTTTGCCTTAAATCAGACACTGTAATTCCCCTCTGACTCTCAGCTGACTTCCCCAACAGTCTGTGCCCAACTATCAGTCTCAATTGTCTCTCTCCAACTCATGCTCTTTCCTTTTAAAATTCCTCCTCCCTCTCACAATAGCCCCTTCCTCTCCTCACAGAGTTCTCTGTCCTGGGATTGGCTGCTGTCAGTCAGTCCACATCTTCATATTCAGGCATTCATAAGCAACATTTTATTAGGTGTTTTTCCTCTTCACTGAGGCCATTTCTGCACTAGACTATAATAGTGCTATGATTCCACTTTCAACATCCTATGGAATCCTGGGGTTTGCAGTTTCAGGAGGGGCCAGCTGGATTCCATAGGATGTTGAAAGTGGAATCATAGAGCTATTACAGTCTAGTGTGGAAATGGCCTGAGTTACAATATCTGATGAATTACAATTACTGATGAAGTAAACACAGTAGGAACCTTGGGAGAAAGTGACTGTACTGTCATGGGATACATGTGGTGGTTACTGACATACACTAAAGCTAATTAGACAAAGGATAGGGTTGTCCCAAATCCTCAGAAGAGGAGACAAGTGGTCACCAAAGTCAGAGCCAGGAATATCTAGTTTTCTACGCATCTTTCTTTCTTATGTTGAGACCCAAGTATCCATTTTTCTTTTCATTTATGAGGGCACTACACTAGCTATGAGAGTATTTTTAATCTCTGTTGGAATCCTGAGAATTCAGAATCAACAACTTATGCTCAAAGAACAACAATGTCCTTGTGCTGGGCACTATTTTTAAGGCACATTTTTCTCCTCAGTCACACCTCATTTTGAGTGGAAACACAGCAAGAAGCAGAAACGTATCATGGAAAAGCCTGTTGTTTTGCAAATTTGAGAGATGATGCAATGTTAGCATCTTTGGCAAATTCTGTGTGTAACTCCATGAAGAGTAGGGTGAGGAGAGAACAAGAGTTTGTAAGCATAGCTTGAAAAGATGCATTCTGTTCTCCTGGTACGTCAACATGTACAAATCAACTCCTAGTCACTCAGCTCCATTTTTAAATGCTTTGTTCTTTGTGACATTTGGTTCAGTCTATGGGGAAAACCTAAAGTTCTTATGTAAAGGCAAGACTGAGGCATCAAGCCAAGATGTATGTGATGGCAATGTGGGAATGGAAGAGAGATGGTGGAAAACCTTTGCTTGTGGGGGTAGATTTTAAAAACTCAAAAGAGTGCATAGAATGTACAGGCAGTATTCTCATCTTACCAAAAAGTAGCCCGGAAGCTTGAAAGTTTCCTCACCACTTTGAGCTGCTGCTGTGTTTCAGTGACTGTTCTTGGAGAAAAAAACAGAATCTCACCCAAAGCACTGTTTGTTCTACCTTGCAATATTTTATTTAGTACGGGCCCTCTTATTTCTTCCTGACTAGTGAACAGACAACAGAAGCCAAGAATTTCTTTTTTGAAAAAAAAATGTTTAAAACACTCACAGCATTAGCAACAGCAGCAGCTCAGATTTCATCAGATTTTCTTTGCTTTTAAGAATGTGCAATACCATTTTAACTGGAAGCTTTTTTAAAAAAAACTGCTTTTCAACATTTTTAATCGTATGTTTTGAAACTGTTTTTAGTGTGCTAATTGTTAATTCCATTTTAATGTCAATCTTTTGTATCTTTTAACTATACTGTATTGGCTTTAATCCAGGGTTTGGGAAAAAGGTGGGATATAATGAAAGTTAATAAATACTACTACTAGTAATACTAGTACTAATACTAGTAGGAAATAAAATTACCACCCCACAGATGAAGCCTGTGCTTGATCTTATATGCTGAACCCATTTAAAGCATATACACATGTACATGCATGCAAGCATGTGTGTAAAACCCCCACCACAGCAGAAGCATCCCCCTCCCATCTTGGTTCTATGCAAATTTACTCAAATCATCTCTCTTGCAACCTGGACAAAATATTAACATTTAGAAAGACACACACACATACACACCTGTGTTTGCTGCTGTGCTTAACAAAGAAGAGAAGTAAACCAAGCCCATCATATAACAAGTTCATTGTTCTCTGGGATAGAAAATAAGCACTGGTTTGTGAATATAACTTATGCACTTGATGGTTGTGGGAATAATGTTTCACCAACATTTTTGTTTCTTTTAAGAGGACCCCATGCCTATGATGGAGGTGATTACACCCATATGTAGCAATCAGGTGGAATGGCTGAACCAAATATACTGCCTGATACTGAGTAGAACAATGGCTTCCAGGAGAAACAGATTGTGTAAATACTCAGGACTACAAGCTCTTTCCAGAAAGCTAGAATTTAGAGGACAGCGTATGTTAAAGCATGTAGTGGTGGAAAGTGATGGTTGTGTTATGAAAGATAGAAAAAAGGAGGTGGAAAAATGCAGAGTGGAGCACTCACTGATAGTCTGAGTGATGCCCTCTCTGCCTCAAAGGTGGAATGTGTGATCGTAAAGAATGTGAAAACTAGGGCTACTTCCACACTACACTGTTATAGTGCTATTATTCTAGTTTAGGGAGGCGCCTTTAGAATTCTCAGCTAGAGAGCTCTTTGGCCTCAGGAAACTACAAACCTCAGAATTCACAGGATGTTCAAAGTGGAATAATAATATTATAACAGTGTAGGGCAAAGATGGCCTAGCTGTAGTTGGATGTGCACCCTGGATTTATAGAAAGCCAATCTCATATTACTCGGAGAAATGTTGGCTAGGTTCCTATAGCCTGAAATGCTGAAGGAGGAAAGTGTTGAAGAAGGAAGAGAGAATTTGACCAGTTATGAACTGAAAGATCATTTGCAAACTGTTGCCTTAAGAAGGAAAATCAGAAGATACCTAAAGAAGGCAATGTGGTTGTACAGTCTACTCTCTGACGAGCAAAGACTTAAAAATGAAACGTCTTGGATGAGTTTAGTAGAGTAACCTACATTGGTTAAAATGTTGTCAAGAAGGCTAAAGCTCAGAGTGAGCTGAGATTTTTTATGCGTCCAAGGCATGCTGCTACAGACAGAAATAGCTTCTTTGAACATGTTCAGAGCAGGAAGAAGGCCAAGGAAAGCATCCACTGCTTGGCGAAGATGGAATATGGAAAAGAGGAAGAACAACTTGATCCCTGGTTTGCCTCTGTCTTTTGCCCTCCAAAGCAAATTTTGTTTAACCTGGGATGACTAAAACAAATGAGGATTAGGGCTTAGAAATGTGTATGCTTCATATTTTAACATCAGCTGACCACCTTCACACTCAAGTAATAAGCAAATCAATCGTAAAATGATTTCCCAATTTCTGCATACTTTTTTCACTCTCTTAAAAAGAGGCAACAAAAATGCGTATGTTGGGAAAAACTGCAAAGAGAAATGCATATCTTAGGAGAACTGTGAGCAATTCTGCACATCTTAGGAGAAATGCAGATTTTGCTGTTGTGGGCCAAACTTTGGTGACCCTAAGGCTAGCCTATCACAGGGTTTTCTTGTCAGGATTTGTTCAAAGAGGGTTTGCTTTTGCATTGCTCTGAGGCTGAGAGTGTATGATTTGCCTAAGGTCACTGAGTGAGTTTCTATGGCCCTTTTCGCACTTGGGGGGGGCCTGAAACAGGGCGGAACTTATCCGCTTGCGTTTTGCTCCGTCCCTGCGGGGAACGCGGTCCGCCGCTTCACATGCCGCCGAATTTTGGCGGCGTTCCGCGGTGTTCTGCGGCGCCCAAAATGGCAGCCGGCGGCTTCCGGCAGCGCTCCGCCAATCAGGGCAGCGCGCCAGCCGGAAGCCCGCCCCCGGGCAGATCTGCAGAGACACGCTACCGTGTCTCTGCAGATTCTCACTGGGAGCTGCCACGGATTAGTGCGGGCAAGTTTCATAAAAACCACCTGGGAAGGTGGTTTTTAAAAAATTCGCAGCGCCACCCCTGCGGCTGCGCTAGAGCGGTTGGAGGTGTGGTGCCTCACCTTTTCCAACTGCACTAGCGCACCGCACGGTGTGAATGACCTCTGTCTCCGGTCGTCGCACCGCGGGGTTTTACCCCCATGTGAAAATGGCCTATGTCTGAGTGCAGATTTGGTTGCCAGAGCTGTAGTCCAAAGCTCACATCACTTTACCACACTTGCTCTCAATGAGATACATATACAAATGGATAACAGTGTAGGGTGGAAATAGCCTATGTCTATGGTGCCTTTTGCAGGATGATGTGGAACTGTGAAATGTTGGTGAGTATGCATTTAACTTAGACCCAGTATGTTGTAGTGGTTTGAGAGTTGGACCACAACTCTGGAAATCAAGGTTTGATTCCTTGATTGGCCATGGAAACCCACTGGGCGACCTGGGGTATGTAACACCATCCCAGAAAGGTTCACATTAGGGCTACCGGAAGTCAGAATTGACTTGATGACACACAACAACACCACCAACAACACATCTTCTTTGCCAGGATTCTATTTCCTAGCTGATCTGCTAGATTAGAATCCACAGTACCTCAAACCACTTTCCATCCTTGCTATTCACTTTTTATCTTTGCAGGGGTTGTTGAAATCAGAGATAGAGAAAACTGCAGTAAAAGGCAACCCAATAGCTTTCTAATCACCTGCCAAAATAAAAAAAATAATAATGCAAACACTGAAGGGGGAAGGTGAGTTCTTAGAAATTTAAGTGGTGAGATAGTAAGCCATTTGTGAGGTGAAAAGAATTTGAACTTAAGGAACAACAGAATGGTGAAGAAATGCCAAATCTTCGATTGCCTTGAACTCATTGAGAAACATCAGTTGGTACAGAATGCCCAAATATTTGTGGGAACAATTTGATTGAACCCAGATCTTGAAAAAGTTAATTTGTTGTACTAAAACTTACAGCACCTTCTTCAATCAGAATAACTGGTCTAAAAACACACCTTTCCTGGCTTTGGTAGGAACATGTGCTGCAGTCTTTCCACATTTCCCATCCCCAAGAAGCATTTCTATCTCCTTTCTCTTTAATGGCACCTAAATGAGTAAATATATAACGGAAGGTCTTTTCTGCAGCAGCTGGGATGCTTCTGAACACTCATTTATTTCTGGTTTTCTTGTTTGTTTTTGGCATATTCTTAAGTGCGTTTTATAGTCTGTTCTGGATTTTTAGTTGCATTTGTGTTTTTGATTTAAGTACTATCTGCTTTTAAGGCCTTTTTTGCAGGATGTTGTTGTCCTGCCATAGGGATGGGAGAGGGACAGACCATGGTGATAGTTACGCAGGTTGTCATCATGGTCCCGTCTTTCTCCCATCCCCAGTTGGCACAATCATGGATTAAATAATTGATGGGTTTTCTCTGTCAATGACCTGTGAACTGGATACAGTATTTCAGACGAGGTCTAACTAAAGCGGAATAGAGTGGTACTATTGCTTCCCTTGATCTAGACACCATATTCCTATTGGTGCAGCCAAGAATCATATTGGCTTTCGTGGCTGCTGCATCACACTGCTGACTCATGTTCAGCTTCTGGTCCACTAAGACTCCTAGATCCTTTTCACTCATACTGTTATCCAGCCACATGTCCCCCATCCTATATTTGTGCATTCTATTTTTTTCTGCCTAAGCGTAAGACTTTACATTTCTCTCTGCTGAAATTCCCGTTGCGCTCCCCTCCCAGCACAGCCACTGCTGGGATCCCCACAGGATGCTGCCGGGGACAGGTAAGGTGCAAAAAGGACCAAACACACTTATTTGTAGATCTGTTTGGAGGTCCATACTTTCCAGCTTCCACTTCCTCCTCTCCCCACCTAGGACATGAATCTGCTCTGTTATGGGGAAAACAGCAAGGCATGGGAAAATTGTGGCTAAGGAAAAAGGTGGCAGTTGGGGAAAATGTTCAGCACTGTCCTCCAGCTGTTATGTCTTCACTGAAAACCATGCCTGTCAGGTTGGTTTCACTTTTCTTGCTGTTCCACCCTAATGACATTTTAATAACGTGTAGAGTTTTGATGTTTATTATCATTTAATTCCCTGTAATTCACCATGCACTCTGATACCAGGTTCATTGCTATTTGATGTCATGTAAAAGGGGTGGAAGGGGATAATGGAAACTGAAGGAGAAAACAGTGTTTTGGGAATGAGGGTATGTTATTGTAACAAACCTTGATAAAGGGGAGAAGGCAAACACAAAGGCCCTTTCCACATGACGTTGCTGTCTCGTTTCTGCCAGGTCATGCTTCCGCACGACGTTGTCGCAGTCCTGCTGCTCTCCTGTTGCAGAGCATCGTGCTTGCGCAGTTTTCACAAAATGGAAAAAATCTGTTTCGCGTCTGCGATCGTGCAGCGCTCCTGTCACTTCTGGCCATGAGGAAGCTACAGAAGCGCATTGGCGACATTTCATTACATAGCACAGCAATGGAAAAAGCCCAGCTGTGCTGCGGAAGGAAGACATGGCTCCATAGCATTCTCTTCTGCAGGAACTGAGTGGGTGAAGAGGGGAATGTTGCTGACACGCTCCCTTCTGGATCCGGGACTGCAGAGAGATGACGCAGAAGACCGTTGTCATGTGGAAATGGCCAAGATCAGAATGCTTGAGAGTGGGAAGCAAGTGTGGGAAAGGAGTTGTTTGAATTAGCTGGCAAATAAGGACCTCGCATGCACACATTTGTAATGTTACTGTTCATAAGACACTGAAAATCCAACAGGGCTTTTAGACTTGGCAATGGCCAGAATGTGCTGCTGTTACTCTGGAGTTCTTGAATAAAGCTTTTGCAAACCTCTAAACTGAATCTCTGGGGTTATCCTGTACATGACAACACCTGCTGTACCACTTTCACAACTGTTTGGTAGAAACTCAGATCTGAATATCCTGCTGAGCATCTGGTTTAGACCTTCTGACTAGTGCGATCAGATACAACTGCTTTTGCTATGTATATGACAAGAGACAAATCTTTGTTCAACAGCTAAATAACTCTAATTATACTGTTATGGACACCTGGGGGGTCTGCAGTAGATGCATTGTGAGTTGTTTCTTTGTTTATTCCAAAGTTGTACCACATACAGTTGCATTCAATTTCTTTTGGAGTACACACACATGTACGCATACATGCACACATACACCTGTGTGTGCGCATATCTCTGAGCCTGTTTTGGTATGCACATTCACTGATGTTTCCCTCAGCAGATTACTTCCTTCTCATGAAGCATTATAAAAACAAGGTGTACTGTACAGATGATCATAAAATTGCCAGAGTAATGATTTATACTCACTAGGACTTTCCCTAGGGCAGATTATTTCCCACTTACAAAAGATTTCAAGTGCCAAAACCAGTGAAAAGCTCCAGCAACTAATGACCCTTTAAGGGATCAGTTCAAATTTCCTTGTGTGTGGAGTTATGAAGAGACGTGCAGTGTTTCATGATGTTCTTGGAATGAACTCTTTCTTTACAAATAAACAAGGCTGTCTGAAAATTAGTGTATGCTTACAATGCACCCAGGGTTTGTTTAAAGTAATGCCCATTTCCTCTGGTTTGCAAGGAAAAAGGCCTCAAAATGAAAGAGCTTTATGAAAGTTTTAATTAAAATAAAGTCTGATGAAAGGCTTCACTAATGTGCAAAATCGTGTACAAAGAGGAAACACTGCATCTTTTGAACAATCAACATAATCGTTATAATCAATTTTCTCCCTTCAAGTTAAGCATTTTATAAATGGTTTGATATGGAATTATAGCTCAGTTTAGCTGCTATCTAAAATAGATTTTGTTTATTATGAGGTAAAATCCATTAAATGATTAAAGATACTGAGAATATTCAGAATAGAGGATATATAACTTACTAGCATTAATGGGAGATTGATCAGAATATAGTAATTCCACACGAAGTCTGTAAATTTCTAGGAGAGAATGCTGGGGAAAATTTAGTAAAATGAGTTTAAAACAATTTTTAAAATTATTTTAATGGTATTTGACATCGTATGTAACAACTGTCTGAAAATCTTAATAAATATTTGACAGATGATGTAAATAAGCAATGATGGTGAGATGATTATTAATTTATAAATGGCTGCAAAAATCTCTGTGACATCCCAATATGGGAAACATTTATTTTAAAAGACTTATTTAGAAATAGGCCTTGTTTTTCTCAAAAAATAGGCAAATAACAGCAAAACTGATCTATATATATCACAGAAAAAAATCAGATTTTGAGAGACAAATTGGTAAAGGAATTGATATAATTTTTAGCCTTCGGGGATGACAAATGTGGAGAGAATTTGCATCCTTATTCTTAGTTTATTATAATCCGAGCTGTAACAAAGGCCCTTCCCGCACAACGGGGCTCATGCAAGTCCTTTTGTGCAGCCCTGGCAGGAAAGGAAGCACAACAGGTGCACCTCACTGGCTCCCTGTGGAAGGGAGCATGATAGCCATGCTTCTTCCTACTGGAGCACAGCTGGGCAGTTTCCATTGCTGTGCTGGGGAAGGAAGCACCGCCACTGCGCATCCTACCCTTCCGCATGGGCAGCAGCGACAGGAACATCACATGAGTGGTGGCGCAAATAGATTTTTTCTGTTTTACAAATACTCCGCAAGTGTGACACATGGGGACAAGATGGCAGTGGGATTGTGACGGCATTGTGTAGAAGCACAACCTACAGACAGCAATCCTGTCTCCACAGTCGAACAGCCCCGTCATGCAGAAATGGCATTAGTTATGTGCACTCTGGCACTTTCCACATGGGGTAAAAAAACGGCTTAGGGCGACCTCATCCGGAGGTCGTCCACACCGTGGGGTGCGCTAGGGCGGTTTGAAAAGTGGAGGTTCCACACCTCAAACCGCCTTAGCACGGCCGCAAGGGGTGGCGTGGCGCGTTTTTTAAAAACCGCATCTCATGTGGTTTTTAAAAAACGCGAGCGCGCTAACCTGTTGCAGCGCCCCGTTTGAAACTGCAGGGACGCGCTAGTGCGTTCCTGCAGAGCT
The DNA here is from genome assembly GCA_948472985.1 of Iguana delicatissima. Classification (NCBI taxonomy): domain Eukaryota; kingdom Metazoa; phylum Chordata; class Lepidosauria; order Squamata; family Iguanidae; genus Iguana; species Iguana delicatissima. Next base: position 39,616 of record CAOKZL010003470.1, on the reverse strand, counting down.
GCCCGGGGCGGGCTTCCGGCCAGTGTGCTGCCCTGATTAGTGGAGCGCTGCCGGAAGTTGCCGGCCACCATTTTGGGCGCCGCCGAACGCTGCCGAAATTCGCCAGCGTGTGGAGCGGCGAACGTGCGCTCCCCGCAGGGACGGAGCAACCCGTTTTCAGGTAAGATCTGTCCCTGCATGTGCTGCCCCGTTTCCCCGTCCCCTGTGTGGAAAGGGCCTCTGTCTCTGTAAGAATTTGGGATACAAACCACAGTCTCTGGAACAGCAGAAAATTCCTTACTGAAATCAGAGACAGACTTCTGTTTTCAGAGGAGGTAATCTGGTCTTGGATTCTATCCCTCCCCATCATGTGGTTACCACAAAAAGAGTCCTGGCACTGGAGAGGATAGAATGGAGGAAGATAAGGGTAATGTGACTAGACTGGGAAAAGCTCTTAAGTCTTAGCCCTTCCAGCCATTGACTAAGCCCCCATCATGAAGAGGAGCATTTAGACCAGGATTCCTTGTAATAGGAGAAAAGTGTTTTGTTTCATTTTTCTTAAAGAAGGAAGAACAGCAAATGCCCCCCCCTCCTTTTTCACCCTGCCAGTCAGAAATGGGGCTGTACTTGGCATATATTGCTCTCTTGGAACCTCAGAGTGCTCTGACTTACCTATATGATGACCCTATAAGGCTGTAATCCTACATACAGGTGTGTGTATGTGCCTTCAAGTTAGACAAGGAAAGCAGACTTGCCTGGGAGTAAGCCCCACAGCAATAATGGAACTTACTTCCAGTGAATCATGAATTGGATTGATCTGTAAGAGTTTCTAAATAAAAGTTTTCTACTTTGCAGTATAATAGAAGTTCTGTAATTAATGAAAAGTCTAATGGATAATTCATTTGAAGTTTTAAAAACTGCAATATTGATAAAATATGATGGCCTACAAAGATAAACCATTAATTACTCACAAAAGAGCAAAGTGGTTTGTATAATACACATCAAAAAACAAACAAACAAACAAAAACCCACACAGGCAGTACAATTATTACCAGGACCAGCTTTCCCATGGTGTTGTTTGCCCTGTGGGAATTGTACTATAAATAAATACACAAGTTTTCCTCTCCCATAATTCTGTGAATTTAAAAAGGAATTTACTCTCAGAAGATGCACAATGTCTATTAATTCCAGTGAAATATATGACACTAAATGCATAGAGCTATTAAAAAGGTGGGAAAAAATGGTTTGCAATCTAAAGAGTGTGTGCTTAGACCTTGTGTTTATCCAAATCAATTAAGTCTTTATATAAATGTTTTCATGATCTCAAAATGGCTCATATGCAATTTTTTTATTATTTTTATTCATTTAAAATCATAAAAATAAAACATTCTGTATTTTTAACATTAACATAATTATTCTTCAATCATTCATACACAATACGTATTTATATTACGTATATCTTACAATCTGTATCTTATTCATACATTCTTTTACATAAAAGGAAGACCCCCCCCCAAAAATAAACAAATTTGAATACCTACCTACAAACCTTCCCTTATTGCATTTACATAATCTGTGGTCGGTTATAACTTATCTGTATTTGACCAACAATTCTATATGCTCGGAACTTCAACATTCATACCACAACCTCTTTCCATTGTTACTTAACTCTTACAATAATATCTTACTCCTCTAAGTTTTTTGTCCACACATTTTTATTTCTCTTAACCTGTGTTACACGGGTGATTTTCTCTCTTAACCCATTTCACTCCATCTTATTTAGTTCATTTACTACTATTTTCCCCCATTTGGCTTCCCAAAAGGGAATAACCAAATTCCATTCTTCGATAGTCTGTTTTCTCGGTTTATCTGTCAATATTGATGTTAACTTATCTATTTCCCATAATTCGTATAGTTTCCATAGCCAGTCTTCGATATCAGGAACTTCTTTTAATTTCAATTTTTGTGCAAATACTAGTCTTGCTGCTGTTACCATATATGTTACCATTTTTCTCAGTGAATTCTTTTTAAAATGTTTAGTATCTAACATGTTCAGTAAATATATTTCTGGATTCATTGGACAGTTGATTTGAAGGGTATTAACAATACATTCATGAATACCCTTCCAGTATTTCTTTGATTTAGCGCAAGACCACCATATATGATAAAACGTCCCTCTCTCAGTATATTTCCAACATGTATTTTTCATGCTTTTGCTTATTTTGACGATTTGAACTGGTGTATAATACCATCTAAAATACACCTTATAGTAATTCTCCTTTAAATTTGTACTTATACAATATTTTTTTACATCTTTCCAAGAATTCTCCCAACTCTGTAGTGGAATTACATGTCCCAAATTTTGTGCCCATCTTATCATATTGTCCTTAACTGTCTCTTCTTCCATACACAACTTTAACAATATTTTTTATATTTTACCTATCAAATGATCTGTTCCCGGTTTTAATATTCTATCAAACTCCTTCTCCCATATTTCAATTCCTTGCATCCTCAAATCCATCTTAAATCTTTCTTCCAGTTGCCTTTGCAACAACCAGTGTGAGATAATATCACTCTTTATCATATCCTCCTTACTTTTCCACACTCTGTTATCCCCTTGAACTTTTATTAAATCTTTAAATGTTAACCATTTATTAAGTTGGGGTTTTTCACTTCTATAAAATGCTTCATGCGCTGACACCCATTGTGGTATTTTTATATATAATTTATTCCTATATTGTAACCAAACTTTTAACAATGGTTTTCTTAGAAAGTGATTATTAAATTCTTTATTCACCTTTACCACATATAAGCGTGCCAGCTGAAAAAAAGATCCGCCCCTTCTACATTTAATAATCTCACATTTTCTAACTTAATCCAATCAACTACCCAACAAAGGCAACTGGCATGAAAATATAGTTTTAGCTCAGGTAGTCCTAACCCTCCTCTTTCTATTGTATCCTTTAATATAGTCCATTTTATCCTTGGTTTTTTACCATTCCAGATAAATTTTGACAGGTCCTTCTTCCACTGTTTAAAAGGTACATCATTTGAAATAATTGGAAGATTTTGAAACAAAAATATCATTTTAGGTAGAATGTTAATTTTAATCATGGTGATTCTCCTCATCAATGATACCGTATTTTCCGGCGTATAAGACGACTTTTTAACCCAAGAAAAACTTCTCAAAAGTTGGGGGTCGTCTTATACACCGGGTGTCATCTTTGCGGTCGCCGCATACAGTGGGGGCAGCTCAAAAATGGCCGCGGCCGCATCCCCACCGTATGAAACCACCCAGGGTGGTGCTGTGCACTTACCTGAAGATGCGGGGGGAGAGGCTTGTTGTGCTCGCCGCTCTTCCCCCTCGCGCGAGCGCTGGTCGCGCTGCCTCCCCGCTTCCACCCCCACCCCCGCCTACAGCTCCCAGGCCAGGGAGTGCTGAGGCGGGGGAGCGGCGGCGTTTTGGGCGAGGCTCCTTGCGCTCGCCGCTCTTCCCCCTCGCGCGAGCGCCGGTCGCGCTGCCTCCCCGCTTCCACCCCCACCCCCGCCTACAGCTCCCAGGCCAGGGAGCGCTGAGGCGGGGGGAGCGGCGGCGTTTTGGGCGAGGCTCCTTGCGCTCGCCGCTCTTCCCCCTCGCGCGAGCGCCGGTCGCGCTGCCTCTCCGCTTCCACCCCCACCCCCGCCTACAGCTCCCAGGCCAGGGAGTGCTGAGGCGGGGGGAGCGGCGGCGTTTTGGGCGAGGCTCCTTGCGCTCGCCGCTCTTCCCCCTCGCGCGAGCGCCGGTCGCGCTGCCTCCCCGCTTCCACCCCCACCCCCGCCTACAGCTCCCAGGCCAGGGAGTGCTGAGGCGGGGGGAGCGGCGGCGTTTTGGGCGAGGCTCCTTGCGCTCGCCGCTCTTCCCCCTCGCGTGAGCGCCGGTCGCGCTGCCTCCCCGCTTCCACCCCCACCCCCGCCTACAGCTCCCAGGCCAGGGAGTGCTGAGGCGGGGGGAGCGGCGGCGTTTTGGGCGAGGCTCCTTGCGCTCGCCGCTTTTCCCCCTCGCGCGAGCGCCGGTCGCGCTGCCTCCCCGCTTCCACCCCCCACCCCCGCCTACAGCTCACAGGCCAGGGAGCGCTGAGGCGGGGGGAGCGGCGGCGTTTTGGGCGAGGCGAGGCTCCTCGCGCTCGCCGCTCTTCCCCCTCGCGCGAGCGCCGGTTGCGCTGCCTCTCCGCTTCCCCCCACCCCTGCCTACAGCTCCCAGGCCAGGGAGCGCTGAGGCGGGGGGGGAGTGGCGGTGTTTTGGGCGAGGACGGAGGTGGTGAAGAGTCCGGCCAAGTTGGCAGAGAGGGGGAAAGGAGGGCTTCCCTCCAGGCCGGTGGGTCAGGTGGAGGGCAAGGGCCGGCGCCGGCCTCCCCCACCCTCCTCCCGTCTGGGCACCCGCCCCCCAGCCCCAAAGAGCCGGGCGCGGGGTGCTGCCCTCTTCCCTCTTCTCCTCTGCTTCCCTTGGTGGAAGCAGCTGCGGCGGCTCGGGCAAACATTTTGTTTCCTTCCCAGCCCCAGCGGAGGAGGCCAACGAGGGGAAAGCGGGTGAGAGCCGAGGAGGGCGTTGGAAGAGGGGTAGTCTTATACGGCGAGTATATCCCAAACTCTATATTTTAACTGGAAAAGTTGAGGGTCGTCTTATACGCCCAGTCGTCTTATACGCCGGAAAATACGGTAAATCAAGTTTTGACCATCTTCTCAAATCTTCTTTTATCTCTCCCCAGACTTTTTTATAGTTGTTGTCATATAAGTCCATATTGCTGTTGGTAAGATTGATTCCTAAATATCTCACTTTTTTTGATACTTTGAATTGGGACAATCGTTCAGTTTCCTCTTCGCTCATCGCATCGCTCATATGTATTGTGACAGAGTCAATTCAGGAGGTGGGAATATACAACAAGGCTTTATCTAAAATCTGGAGGTCTCTGTCAGAAAGAATATTGTTGGTTGGATTAACCATTTTTTCCCTTTTTTAAACTCTGTAAATAGGTTACTTTCCCCCCTTTGGATCTCACTATACTTAAATTACAGTGTTGGATATCTTCTAGAAAACTCTGTGCTGCACAGTTGAAAGGTATTATTACAATTGTTTTCTCCAGTCAAGATATCCCATTCAGTGCTATTTCCTGTAGCAAATTAATCTTTTTAGTTCTATTTTGTGAGTTTATATAAAATCAAGAGTATTCTTTGTGTTAGTCAAAGGCCATTTCTGCCCTACACTGTTACAGTGCTATTATTCCACTTTCAACATCCTGTGGTGTTCTGGGGTTTGTAGTTTACTAAGGCCTAAGAACTCTCTGGCTGAGAATTCTAAAGGTGCCTCCCTAAACTGCAAACTCCAGGATTCCATAGGCTATTGAAAGTGGAGTAATAGCACTATAACAGTGTAGGGCAGAAATGGCCATAGTCTCCTTGGCTAAGCCATGCTTGAAACAGTTTGCTGTGTGAGGGAAAGGACAAGATTATCTGGTAAGAGTACAGCATCTTCCCGTACACCTGAGGGCAATGGAGTACAGGAGCAAAGAGTGGTTCATGTGGCCCATAGCGCTCTCTGTTCTGTGCCCTGCACTATCTGCTATCTGAGACAACTGCCTCACTCTGCCCGATGGCAGGGCTTTCTGTATGTTTAACCCTTATGAAACTGTAATACAAATTCAGATTCAGGAACTAGAAATCACACACACACGTCTAGCATAGTCAAGGAATTAAACATTTCTAAATGGTTAGAAAACATCTCAGTTTTTCAGACACAGATCCTTTGTCTTTTTGTACTTGTGAAAGACTGTAATAGTCTCTATTTTGGCCGATAGGCATGACTTCATATTATTAGTGTGTGTATGCGTGGGGCTGCCTGGGCAACCTTCTCCTGAGTTTCAGTTCCAGCCCTGCTCCAGCCAAAACTTTTCTTGCCAAGGATACTTAGCCATTCTGACAGGTGACTAAACTAAACACTGCATATGTATGCAATGTGTACCCATGATTTTTAAAACAGAAAAATAGCCACACTCATACCTACCCACACATTTGAAGGACAGCTGATACAACTCTTGGGAGGAGTGTGTGCTGAAAAACTTTATTGATTGCCACTTCCTTCTTTCAAGTTGGTTTTCCTTTCTACAGCCCTTTTCGCACCTTACCGTTTTCTGGTGCTGGGGTGCGGGGATCGTGCGAGCAGCCTCCAGCAAGAGGCTCTCGCATCCGAGGTCCTTCGGCTCCATATGAGCTGTCTGCTCATGTGAGAGTCCCACCTCTTCCTTCTGCAGTGCAGCCTGGGAGTTTCCCAGGCTGCTCTGGGGCAGGAAGCATGACTGGCGTGGCTCCAGAGGCTCCGCACGCCAGGTAAGTGTGTGCAGGGCCCAGGAGCAATGTGTGATCACACACCATTTTCGGTTTCTAGCCGAAAATGAAAAGGTGCCTGCTGGCCCCTGGAGCGTCAGGCAATTGTGAGTGCATCATGCAGATTGCACCTCACAACTGTGTGACACTCCAGGCCCTCTTTCACATGGAAAATACCATGTGAAAAGGGCCTTTGTGTTCTAATACCTTGGACAAAGAAGATCCCTTTTACACATGTCCAGCCTCCCTTTTCTTTCCTGTCATCTGGGTAACTGGAAGGGATTATTATTATTATTATTATTTTGGAGCAGCATCAGCATTCCAAGGATGGTGAAGGAGAGATGAAGAAACACATAGCTTCAGGGCTTTATCTCACAAAGCAGACAATTTGCACTTACCGCAAGCTAAGTCCCAGCCAAATATGCTATTGTCACATGACACCATTCCTCTTCTGTTGTCCTCTCAGTGGAGGTGATTAACTGCCATAAGTCAGAAATGAACTGGAAGGCACACAACAACACCACAGCAAGGAAATAATGTCTAGGAACACATCTGTTTCACTAACTGAGGTATACCTGTAGCATCTTTGCTCAGATTTAGAACTCTGCAGATAAAGAAATGCTTGGCAAGGGGTGAGTGGGGAGAATTTGGAGAAGCAAAGTTTTAAGTGCTCCATCTGTTCATCCATGTGTCCATCCGTTATATTGTTTCTTCTCTGATCCTTGTTAGCCCTGAAAGAGCAGCCTTTTCTGTTTAGAAAGCACCAATGTGTAAAAATCAGAATGCACTTGCATTTAACATCTCAGTAGACTCTTCTAGTGGGAAACCTTGTCCCAGAGACTGCAGATTTTGAAGTAGGAGCCTCAAGACCTCAGAAGACATCCTAGCAGGATACACATCAGTATTTGTGATTATGGCTCAGAGCTTTCTTCAGCAGGGCTGACATTTCACTGTCTGAGGCCACTCTTTCCACATAAAGAGAGAGAACTTACAGCTAAAGCAAGATTTGGGTCTGGTTCTCTGCATTTCTGTACGTGGAATGGGAGATAAGATGACCAGACACTGTACATCCATTGCACCTGGGGGCAGCACACTAATTTACGGGTGCTAGAGAAGCCATGCGAGGCACACAGTGCTATCTTCCAACAGAGAGGAGAGGCTGAGCAGTTGAGGAGCAATGGCTAGGAAGCTATCACTGTAGCCACTCTTAGCCTCTGCCACCTGATACAGTTGCCTGACTGCTAATGGGAGGGCAGGTGTTACTCTACAAATGCAGCATGGTCCCAGAGGAAGATTTAGCACACCACTGGCCTGCATCATTTACTGAATTTTATTTGGCTTTCAGATAAGATTATTCTGTTCTGGTAAGTTTCCCTGCCCTCCCCACAGTCTCTTCTTTTTTCTCAGTCCATCAAGTAGAAAAAGATGAAACAGCTGCACAGTGCTTTCTGATCTCTAGCATGAAAAGGCCTCTCTGTCTTGAAATATGTTCAGAAAGGAATAGGATTGTATACTGCCAGACTTTTCAACTAGTAGATAATATGTTTCTGGATATAACCCAGCATAGTGTACTTGTTTGAATGTTGGACTAGCGCAATTACTGCACTAAACTGTAATAGCACTATAACATTCTAGTGTGAAAATGCCCTACGACTCCAGGAGTCCAGGGTTCAAATCCCTGCTTGACTGTGGAAACCCACATTCAAGACACATTCTTTCAGCCTCAGAGGAAGGCAATGGCAAATCTCTTCTGAGCAATCTTTGCCAAGAAACTCCTCTGATAGGTTCACATTAGGGTCGCTGTTAAGTCAGAAACAATAGGACACACAACAACTGGGCAGGCTTGGTGTGAGTTTGTGAAGCTTGGATTCCAGGCCTTGCCTTAAAACAGAACAGATCCTTCTGTCACCTGAAGCCTTCTCCAAGCTGGTGCTCTCTAGATTTAGTCTGCAATTTCAGCTAGCCCCAGCTAACATGGCCAGTGATGAGGGATCATGGGAACTACAGACAAATCCCTGGAAGGCACTAGTTGGGGAAGAGCTTGATGTACTGCAAGACTAGTGACCCTGTTTCACCCTGGTACCAAAATAAGTTTCAGAGATGTTTTTAGGGATGTATTCCAAAAGAGTGAGAACAAAAATATCAAACTATTTTAGCATAAGGCTCTTCTTGCCAGTAGTTAAGCCTTGGGAGAGACATTTCAACCTTTTGGAATGGGTAAAGAAAACTTACAAAGGCTTTGCGCGAAGTCACCAAACAGTGACTTAATGAGGAAAGGCTCATGCCATCTGGGCAGTGGTGGCTTCCACATCGGTGGCACCATGAAGCAGCTCCAAGTTCTAGTCTGAACATTAAAGGAGCCATTCAAGGTGCTGAATCTATCTGGGGGACGTGGTTCAGAATCTTGGATATTTTTTTAAAAGTTCAGACTAAAACCTATAGTGGTTTTAAACCTCAGTGGTATGCATGCTACCAGTACCACTGTCTCTACTCCAGACGGCTAGATTTGGGACAGCAGAAGGGCTGGCTTTGGCCTAAAGGTGTGAGATTCTCTGCCCCTGGTTTACCGCTTGATTGCAAGAATTCAAGATCGGAGAATACATATTGCTGCTCCAGTTTGGTGGCCTACTGTCCATCCTAGATTTAACAGTAGATATAGTAGCATATAATTTACCAATGCTAGGTATCCATTTATTTGCTCTTGCAAAAGCCCAATCAGCATCCTGCACCAATCATTGCCTGTGGTCCACAGAAAGCTTTCCCAAGGTAACTTCTCATGCAGCCAGAAGCTTCTTCACAGATCACAAATGCTTGGTGTCCCTAGGTTACCCTCAGTCTTTTTGTAAAATTTATTTAAACATATCACCAATGGAAACACTTTTGATTTGATAATATTAAAGAATTAATGCAACACAAATTTATCTTCTCCCATCTCAAGTGTCTGGCGCCGTGTAAACACTTTCAAATCTTAGTTGGTGAATAGATGCCAACAAAGCCATTATGTGGTTTTTCACAGAGTTCAGGAAACTTTGGGGAAAATTTTTTAATTGAATTAAACTTCAAGAAAATAGGAAAGAAAGTATCAACAACATTTAGTCTGCATTTTTTAAAATTGGTCTTATTTCTTAACTCTGCATATTTATTTGGACTTATTAAATATTGTCTAGAATTCTGTATCAGCTGCTTAGTTAAGCATACTTAACTAAGTGGTATCTCCAGGCCTGACCCCCTCAGATCTGAAGAAAACATCATTCACTTTCACTCCAGTGAAGCGTACATCTAGGCAACAGTTTCAGATTCATGTGCTACTTTGTGGGGACTGTGACACTACTGCCATGAATGTAACTCCCTTCTCACCTACTTTACTGGGCAGCTGCTGCATAGGGAGAAGGAGAAATATTTGGCCTGACTGGAGCACGAGCGAATGACATCTCTGGCAGGTGGCTGAGTCCAGTCAGGAAAGTAAAATATTTTTATTGGACTTTTGTTGGAACCTTGTTAGACGGGGCCTACCATCCACGTAGGGCAGTCTGACAGGCAACAGATAATGAACAGTCCTTGGGGATACCCTGAAGTATGGCCAGCCTTTTGGTTTTGCTGACTGCTCAGAGCTCTAAACCTGGAAGTCTATCACTTCTCTGCAAGTTCCACAAATTGTGAAGAGTTAATCCAAAAAATTAATCCAAGAAATTGAGAGGGTTCTTCCCAAGTGGCACCTATGTTCACAATGTTGTGAACTATCATGAGAATTTTCAAGGCAGCTTTCCAAATACTGCATTTCTTAATAAATGTTTATAATCTCAGATATAATATTAATAACATAAGGAAAAGTCTGGGTGGAGTTTACTATGTTTTTCCTCTTTCCCACAGTGGCTATGCCTTCAAGCAAGACAAGGCGGAAATAGCAACTCACCACTCTACTTTCCAGCAACTGCTATTCGGTGGGAAGACATTACTGAAACAGCATGAAAAATTTGCTTTTGGGGGAGAAAACCTCCTAGAATCCACCAGCTATCATGCCACTGCAAAAGGGAACAATCCCAACTTCTGTTATGAACATGGATGTGTTTCTCTTAGCTAGTAAGGCTAATAATATTTCATAGAACTCTCATCCATATTCATGCCAAATCCCCCTTTAAAGCCCTGTAAACTAGGGACGTTCTCTACATCTTGTGGCTGCGATTGTGTACTGTTTTACTGCTAAAAATGCATTTCTCTCTTGCTACTCAGTTGGGTTATGGGTTATTTTGTTCCTTTTCTTCACAGTGGATCAGTAGTGGCTGATAGACCTACTGCTGCAAAGGTGCCAAATCCATTCTGGATTTTGCTGCTGTTCCTCCCACAGCTGCCCTGAGCTGAACCTGAGCTCTCTTAGGCCCTTTCTGCACAAGGCGAGGGAATCGCTCCATGCCGTTACGTACTGCTTCTTCTGGGGTCCAAAGCAACGTGGACTGTCCCTGAAGCCCTTCCGCAGGGCTCCTCCTTGGTCCAAGGTGAATCGGAGCACTACGAGGTCTATAGATCCGCACTGTTCCGGCTTCCAAAATGGCGGCTTCCAGCTTCCAAAATGGTGGCTTCTGGCTTCCAAAATGGTGGCTTCTGGTTGGTCATGGGTCCCGACCAACCGCTGAAGGTCGCCACACCTAAAGCCCACCCTCCGCAGATCAGAGGCTTGCATTGGTGCGAGCATGCAAATCTGCACAAGGGAGCAGGAACGCAATGGCGCATTCCAGGAAAATAAAGACCTGTTTTTTCCGGTCTTTCAAAAATATGGCGGAGGACCACTTGGGGTCATCTTGGAGCGGACTGAGGTGCGGATCTCTGGTAAGTAGTCCGCTCCAAGGTGCAGACGACTTCCCTGCAAGGACGCACTGCCCTGTTCTAATTACCTGGTGCGGAAAGGGCCTTAGTTCTGAATCCAAGAGGTCCTGTTCAACTTGGAATGAGTGACTGAGGAACAAGAGTAAAACTGGCAGTGGATCTGCCACTTTCACAGAAGTAGATCCATCAGCCATTCTTCCTTTGGTTAAGCATCGTATTATTCAGCTCATTTTTCTTATTACATTCTTTCCCAAAGTTTTCTCTTTCAGTTTAGCTCCCTTTTATCTGTGTCTCATGGTATTTTGTTCGTTTGTTTAGGCTGGGAACCAGTGGGCAGGAACACTTTTTTAAAAACTACGTATTATACACTTCTTTGAATAATAAAATGAGTTTACTGATTCTTTTTCAGGCATGGATATTCTCTCTCTCTCTCTGGATTCTCCCTCTTGATAGCATACCAGGCAAAGTGGTATTTAAGACTTCCATTAAAATCAAGTGGAGCTTAACATGATTAATTTTAAGTGGATTAGACCTAATTTTGCTTCAAAGAGGGTCAGTAGCAAAATACTGGCTTTTTGAAAATCTTGTTCTTGTTCATTATACACAGGAATGCAATGTTCTGAGCTAATTGCATCTGTGGGCTTCATTTACTCTGTGATGATGCTATAATTTAAGAAAAACTACTTGAAACATCATCATGGTGCTTTGCAATTAGCAGTCTAAATATGGGCTGCCATGAAAAGGATCTCTGGAAACAGAGACATTCTTCATTGGAGGAATGTAGACAAACATGGTAAAGGCAAGAAGTTTTGGGGCAGATCACCACAAAGGAGGTTTCTGGGGAAAACATGACCACAGCAATAAGTTTATGTATTTTAATTAGGAAATCTGACTAATGAAATTAGCAGGAAGGTAAATCTATTTTAAATACAATATTTTACATGCATGAGCCTCTAATGTTCTCTTAGGCAAAGACTCCAGAATCTCTGATAAAATGTTTGATTAATTTACAATTATTTAAAGTTAAAATTACTCCATGGCTGAAGTGGGAAAATATGCAACTACATTTGGCAGAAGCAACTATGTGCCTACAGAGAGTAGTAGAGCTAGAAATAAACAGTTAGGGATCCCTGGTTTGTTTCTTCTTCTATCCTCTGCTTGACAACAGATTGATGTCCTCTCATTTGCTTGTTTGTTTATTTCTCATCTTTTCTCCAATATAAGGTGGTTTATGTTGGGAATAAGAACCTTAGCATGCTCAAAATTCACAGCTAGTTAAGTTGCATGATCATTGTAGGTTTAGAGGCAAAACCTGGTCTAAGTTCCTGTTTGTTCATGCGCACTTCTTTCCTCCTGCTTGTAGGCATCCTTTGTTCTCTCTTTTTAACTCTCTTCTGCCTGCCTTGCTGAGAAGATGTGGTCCCTGGGGCTCTAGTAGAACTGCTATTCTTCAAGCATGCAATTGTTTACCCCTTTCTTACTTTTCATCAAAAACATGAACCCATGTAACCTTTTATATACTTTTTAACCAAACTGTTTTTGTGTTTACTTCTCAGCTAGAGTTAAGTGTGTTTGAGGATGATAGAGTTGCAGGGTGGTAAGCTGTTCAGACTTCTGTTTGTGCATTACTAATACTCTGTTAAATGGGGAGATTCACCATTATGTCAAGTTCTTCCATAACCATCAACTCACTTAAAGTACCACATGATTTTCTGTTTGAGAGAGATTTCTGATAAGATATCTGATTAATTTTTGGCTAATTAGTCAAAGTTATTTTTAACTTTAAAAAAAGTTAAAGTACAAGAATGTTTCCATCCAAGATATAACAAACCTATAAAGAGGTAGAACCGTAGAAATGGTTCTCTTCTACTAATTTCCAGTTGCCTTCTAGATGTAGTTTCTCCTTGGGCTGCTATTTCTCAGAATTTAAGAAACGCCCTGGAGCCATGCTATGCCATGCCGGGAAAGCATTTCATAAGTTTCATGTTAAAGGAAAACCTATAAACTTCACATTGCACATTGGGATTATACATTTCTCAGAACTACAGGTCCTAGAATTAAAGGTACAAGCACATGCTCTGCTTTACAGAAGTGGACTGGGCCCCTCAGCTGACAATGCTGGTGACTGATAACCTTCAGCCAACACATGCCTTATAGGAAAACTTGTGAACCGTGGGTTAGACAGTGCTGCTGTTAGATGAATTCTGTAACTGGTTGATCAACCAAATCCAGAGAATACTTGCCAATGCTTGCTCTTCATCTTGGAGAGAAATGACTAAGCAGGGTGTCTCTAGATTCTGCCTTGGGTCCAGTATTGTCGAACATCTTTATAAATGACTTATATGGTAGAATAGAAGGCATATTTATCAAACTTGCAGATGCCACTAACATAGAAGTGGTATCTAATATTATAGAGATCAGAATTCAAAATGACCTTGAAAGATTGGAGAGCTGGGCCAAAACTAACAAAATGTATTTCAACAGGGATAGATGTAAGATGCTATATCTAGGCAGGTAAACTGAAATGACATGAATAGGATTGGCAATGCCTAGTTTGAAAGTAGTACATGTGAAAGAGATCTAGAGGTTTTAGTAAACTACAGGCTTAACATGGGTCAACAGTTTGATGGGACTGCCAAAAAAGCCAAGGCAATTCTATACTCCATGAACAGGAGTATAGCATCCAGATCAAGGAAAGCAGTAGTGCCACTGTATTCTTCTTTGGTCAGACTTCACCTGGCATATTATGATAAGTATAACATTTCCAGAAGAATATTGACAAGTTGGAATTTATAGATTGTAGTGGGTCTTCCGGGCTTTGAGGCCGTGTTCTATTAGTATTTTCTCCTGACGTTTCACCTGCTTCTGTGGCTGGCATCTTCAGAGGAAAGCCTTTGACTTTACGAGCTGGAATTTGTCCAGAGAAGACCAACCAAGATGATCAAAGCTCTGGAAACCAAGCCTTATGGAGAATGACTCAGAGAGTTGGGTATGTTTTGGTTGGAAAAGACTAAGAGGTGGCGTGACAGCCATATTTATGTATTTGAAAGGACATCATATAGAAGACAGAGTAAACTTACTTACTTACTTTCTTTCTTTCTTTCTGGATGGCTGCCCCAGGGACTAGAATGGGAGCTGATGGATTCAAATCGCAAGAAAAAAGATTTCACCTAAACTTTAGGAAGAAATTATTTACAGTTGTTATTTACAGTTGGACTCTCATTCTCTGGAGTCTTTAAATGAGGTTGGATGGGCATCTTTTGGGAGTGCTTTATTTGCATATTCCTACATGGTAGGGCGTTGAACTAGATGGCCCTTGCAGCCGTTTCCATCTCTAAAATGCTATGATTCTATTTATAAGCTGTTTTCCTTGTACTATGTTGTAAAGGCCATCTTATACAGACAATCAAACATGGCTCATGTGATTCCTTGTTTTCTGCCATCATGATATATGCCCTGAAGAGAATGTTAATCATGCTCAGTGAATACCTTCCTCCAGTTACATTACAGAAGGTCAGTCAATGCTTTTGTAATTTTTCTCGCAGTAGCCTTATTGACCACTGCATGGTGGTAATCTGTGGTAGTCTTTATCCAAAAAATTAGCATCTCTAAGCTCTGATTGTCCCCCCCAAAAATGCATTAATTGCTTCATAATTTTAAATCTTTCTGTAATCTGACACATCACTTCTAGCACTCAATGTTAGATTAATCAGATCAAACCTGCTTGTGTCATTAGGTAGCACATTTCCCCAACCATGACATAGCTATTATTCAGGAAAATGGCTCCTATTGAAATGAGTGGACATTGTGAAAACATGCAGAATGTGGTTGAATTGTAGCTTCCAGATGTTCTAGCCAGTATAACCAATGATGAGCAATATTGGGAGTTGCAATTCAACAACATGAGCAAGGCCATATGATTCCCACCTACAAGAAGGGATTCAGTAAGAATCCGGCTTGCAAGAATGCAACTAAGTAAACATGGAGCAGTAGACAGTGTGGGGAAAGCTGCATCTACATCACTTGAAAAGCAGTTGCAAGTCAGAAAGAAAACAAAGTAGGGAAGGCAGCATCTAGAGCAGCTGAGACTCTGGCACTGAAATGGCTGAAGTTACGGAGCACTTCAGAAGAGGAAAAAAAATAGTCTAATTTCTTCTACAATCCAGCCTTGTATTACATTTCTGAACTATTAATTCCAATGAGCTCAATGTCAATTTCTTGTACACACTGCAGTGCAATCAGATGGAAAGAAAACTTTCAAAGAGATGTTACAACAATTAAACCTCCTGTACAAAACATGTCATGAGAAGGCAGGAGCAAAGCCTGAGTTTCACAGTCCACTCATATTGGATGGAAACAATCCAACTTTGACAGCAATATACCATTACTTGAAGCCTTTCATATTATTATCTCGTAAAGGTTATTCTATAATATGTGCTTTTGCAAGTTACATACTGAGCTTGGAAAAGATACTTTTTTGGACTATAGCACCCAAAATACTACAGTAATAATAACCAGTAGCCCCAAAAGCAACTTTTCAAAACACTACAAATAGTCCCAAGATGCATATCCCTGGTATCTCCTTAATATTCATGCCAAGTTTCATCTTTCTACACTTCACAATTTTAGAGGTATCATAGGTCCCTTCCTCACGGGGGGGCGAAACGGGGCCGTGCACGCAGGGGCAGAGCTTACCCGTGAGCGGGTTGCTCTTTCCCTGCGGAAAGCGCGGATCCGCCGTTCCAAACGCCGCCAAATTTTGGCAGCGTTCCGCAGCGTTTGGCGGTGCTCCGCGGTGCCCAAAATGGCGGCCGGCGGCTTCCAGCGGCGCTCCGCCAATCAGGACAGCACGCCAGCCAGAAGCCCGCCCCCGGGCAGATCTGCAGAGACGTGCTACCACGTCTCTGCAGTTCTTCACCGGGGGCTGCTACGGGGCAGCGCGGTTGAGTTTTATAAAAACCACTTTCGAAGGTGGTTTTTATAAAACTTACGGCGCCACCCCCGCGGCTGCGCTAGAGCAGTTTGAGGTCTAGAACTTCACTTTTTTTTAACTGCTCTAGTGCAGTGAAGAAGACCTCCAGGAGAGGTCGCTCTAGCGTGGGCAATATGCCCGTGTGGAAATGGCCATAGAGAAACCCACCCGGCCAGAATATACCCAAGATACCCACACATGCAGGCTTCCTCCACTTGTCTGACAAGACTAGAGCACTGTCAGAAAGTGAAAATGGTTGAAAAGCAGAACCCATCTGCTGTAGGGAATATGAAGGACTTACAAAGGCTCATTTGGGACAGACCATGCAGGTGCGCTGCTTGTAAAGTCTCTCAGCTAGCTTGGCTCCTTTCCCCCTCTTTGAGCTCACTTTGCAAGCAGCACATGTGCAATCTCAAGTGAGTCTCCATAGGAAAGAAGAACTGAAGGAAATCTGCCGTTTCAATGTTTCCAATGCAAGTAAATTTTATTAGTTAGACCAGGAGATTCACTCTTCCTGTAGGCAAGACTTGGGATTGCCCACATATGTAGGACGTACCTAGGAAGCTTCCATAGGCAAGAAGAATTGACAAAAAAGCAGACCCCACCTCAAATTAATGGAACTTGTCCTTAATTTGGAAGTATCAAAAAAGTGAGTCATTACATAACTGGATGCTTCCTGTACAAATACGTATCCCTAAAAGAACAGTTGTAGGGTAGTGGGAAAAGTTGTGACCTGGTTCAAATCTCACCTCAGTCATTAACTCCTTAAGTCTCACCTCCTGCCTCCTGTGATATGAAATAACACTGGTCAGCTTTACATAGATGTTACAAGGATTACTGAGCCAATTTATCTGAAGTGAATGGACACAAAAGTATATTATTAAATTTGGGATATATAATTATTATTAAGCAGAAAATATGTTTCTCTACCTGATATCCTCCTACAACCAAGGGTAGAGAGATCCTTAAAAGAGGTCTTCAACTCAGTAAAGAGCTATAATCAATTTGTTTACTTGGCACATGGATTCCCAGGAGCATGCTTTTTCATGGCAACGTTAATTCTACTGTTAATTTACTGCCATTAGTAGAGACGTCTTTGGTAAGAACTGATGCTTTATTTCTGGAAAGACATTTATTACACCACTTTATTGCACTGTTATTGGTGCTGCTCCTCATCTGTACTGAGTTGTTCAGGGGAAGGAAAGAGTGGCGATTCTGTTTGGATTGCTGACAGTTCAGTATCATATTACATTTTCCTAGTAAATGTCAGTATGCTTTGGGGGGAGGGAAACAAGGATGGGGTGGGAAGGCCTTAAAGCATATAATTGCAGCGACTTGCTCTCAACAAAACACATTAATCAGGATTTATCAGTGAATTTATTTCTGGGGATAGGAAAGCTTATGTCATCGTGAATTTGTTTGCATGAGTCTTTAAGGTGTCTGGAGGGACCTTGTTTTTGTTGCAACAGACTCACCCAGCTATTCACTCTGGGACTTGTTGCTTTTGCAGGCACATAAGGGATGCTGGAGGAAGGACTCCCTTGCAGGGTTAAAAAAAACAAAAAACAAACAAACAGGGTTGATTAGCTGCCAGCTTGTATTAGTTATTTTTTCTGGCTAGCTGGGCTTGAGCTGGAAAGAGAAGTGAGAGAGGTGGGGTTTGGAGATGATGGCAGTGCAATTCACTGAGAGTGGACCTTTTCCTTTTTCTGGAACAAGGGTTAGAATGACCTGAATATCCCAGAGGTTCTGGGAACAATCTGCATCCACTATTTCCAAAGCAGTGGGCACAAGCCAGAACTGCCACTCCTGAAAACACGCTTCTCTTTGGAAGGTAAGCATTTGTTTTCTGTCTAGAAAGAACTTGGCACATGGGTTGCTCTGGTGAGGATTTACTCAGAGGGACTGATGCTACTCAGATAAGGTGACAAGAAGTAAAACAAAGAAATGTTAAGTATTTTTAGTTTTCAGGTAGCCTCCCTGTGGACTTTGTGTGTGTGAGAGAACAAGAGAGAAAATGTGGCTTTTAGTGATATATGTTGTTGTTTGCACTGTGACATGGCACATCTGTTTAAGGGAGATCTTTGGAAGGGTCAAAAATGCACAAGGCATGTGTGGGCCACGCTCAAAACTGCTTTCCTTGCCATGCTCAGATGGGGAACCAGAACAAGGAATATGCCTTTCCACATGTTAAATAACAAAACTCATGAATGCCTTGCTTAGATGGTTTTTCTTTCAAATTTAGACATATTTGTGGAGGATAGCAACATTGAGTCTCCACATGCAGAGGTAGTGCCAGGTGGCAAAGGAAAGATTTTGTCTTCAGGCCCTACTTACGGAATGACCATAGGTGTTTTGCTGCACATTGTTTAACACATAAGGCCAAACTAAGTAGACCGGAATATTCCTTTACACAGGAGTGGGCACAGTGCACATCTCTCAATGTTGTTGTACTACAACTCCCATCATCCGCAGGGAGAATACCTACTTGTGAAGAATGCTGGGGTTTGTAGTCTAATAATCTCTAATGGGCCACTCTCCGACAACCCCATCTTATCAGGAACGTGGATGAAAAATTTCTTATCCCTCATGTGTCTGATGAAGTGGGCTGCTATTCATTAAAGCTTATACCAAACAAATTATGTTAGTCTTTAAGGTTTCACAGGATCATCATTGGTCAGGAATCTGTCATCCACAATATCTTCAAGGGTTTACTGTTCTGCCTCCATTTCCACAGTGAGGTCTGAGTATGAGTATTTCATCCACTCTAATGTTCTGGTCTGGTCTCTTGCTACATGTCAAGCAGGCAATGTTCCTCCATTAATCATCAACAATAGTAAAATGTTTTTGGCTGATTCTGATGGAAAATATAGAATAAACATAGTGGATAAAAGCATAGCTGGTGAACAAGACAAAAGCTATAGACATTCAAACCACATTGATGCAGGCACGGTGGGGCAGCATAAGATTGTGAAGATAGGATTTCTGTTTTTGAATTGTGCAACAAAAGAACCAGAATGGTTTCACTTTTCTTTTACATTTTTTTATAAAATCAAAATCCTGTCAATCAGGAAGTTTGAGGTGCTACAAGAATTTCCATTTTATTTTCTTATTAGAAGCAAACATGCTTAGTTGTAGCTTGAAAACCCCTTTCAGGAAGTCAGTTTATCCTGATTGAACCTAGGAAAAGAATTAAAAGCATGCTAGGACAGGGTGGAAAGGAAGATGAGAATGAAATATGGGATATTAATAAGTGTATGGGAGTGGGAACATGGCCTCACCTTCCTGACTAACAGCAAAGAGGGCCTAAAAAGCACACAGCTTTGTTGATCTGTATCAAGGAAACCCATTCTAGAAATTTTCAACTTCTCATTCTGTGCCTTTAATCCCAGTTAATATCTGGGCTCCAAGGGACAGTGGTGTCAGAGTTCCTCAGAGAAACAGATGTAGGAGTCACTAACAGAAGGACGCATCCATCATCTTATGCTTCAGTAAATGGCACGATGGGAAAACCTCTACATCCCCATTCCATCTATAGACCACAGGTTTTGGTCTATACATCCTGATCTTTACAATGCATAAATAGAGAAAATCTATCATTCTCTTCTCCTCTCATTCATGCAGAAATATTATAGCTGTAGTGATAATCAAGAGTGTAGCTACTTGGAGCAGGGCCGGGGAAGGGGGAAGAGGGCATCCCCCCCACAAAACATTTCTGTCTCTCTAATAAAAATTTTTTTCATTCTCAAAGTCTGACATTCTGGAGTGAGGCACTGATAATCATTCACACCTAGAACGCTTATATATTTATTTCATTTGCAGATTGATCACTTTGACCGCCCCTTTTCTTTAGATGCCTAATCTGTATCTCTAAATGCTCTATGGAACTTTTAAGTTACTACAATTCTAGAAATTTGAGGACCAAAGGAAAATTTTATTGGGGCAGGGAGAATTCTTATGTGGGGGGAGAAACAATGCCTTCATTCTGCTTTCCCTTGTAGTAATACTTCTTGGCGATACATTTTTGAAGTATTGATTGAAGACTTTCCACAGCAGTGGTTTGAAAGAGGGCCCCAAAATGCAGGTGGCCTTGTTGATCTGTATCAACAGACTCATTCTAGAAATTTTCATTTTCTCTTTTGTAAACCTAATGGGTTTTTAAAGCATTCAGGATCAAGTCATCCCCAATGGTGTTAAATATGTCGTTGCTAGGTACTGTGAGCAGTGTAGCTAACTTTAGAGCAAACAGTGAAGTTTAATGGTCGGAGAGTGAGAGTGATTAAAACAACAACAACAACAACAACACTCCCACATAGTGAACTCTGTGACTGAATATCTCCATGGAGGAGTCACCCTCTTCTTCCTTCTTTTCCAGCTTGTCTTACTGGAAAGGAAGGATCAAAGGGTTCTTTTGCTAAGTGCAAAATATGTGGATTTCCTCACTACAGTCTTCAAGGCAGTACAAGACTCGCCAACTGTCCTGGGCCTAGTGCTGTTCAATATCTTCATCAACGACTTGGATGAAGGAATAGAGGGCATGTTCATCAAATTTGCAGATGACACCAAATTGGGAGGGGTTGCTAATATGCCAGAGGACAGGATCAAAATTCAAAATGACCTGGATAGATTGGAGAGCTGGGCCATGGCTAACAAAATGAAATTCAACAGAGAGAAGTGTAAGGTCCTACACTTAGGTAGAAAAAATGGAATACAGAAATATAGGATGGGGGACACGTGGCTGGATAGCAGTATGTGCGAAAGGGATCTAGGAATCTTAATAGATCACAAGCTGAACATGAGTCAGCAGTGTGATGCGGCAGCCAAGAAAGCCAATGCAATTCTCGGCTACATCAATAGGAGTATGGTGTCTAGATCAAGGGAGATACTGGTACCACTCTACTCTGCTTTGGTTAGACCTCATCTTGAATACTGTGTCCAGTTCTGGGCACCCCAATTCAAGAAGGACCTGGTCAAGCTGGAGCAAGTCCAGAGGAGGGCAACCAAAATGGTGAGAGGCCTGGAAGCCATGCCCTATGAGGATAGACTTAGAGAGCTGGGGATGTTTAGTCTGCAGAAGAAAAGGTTAAGAGGGGCCATGATAGCCATGTTTAAATATCTGAAGGGATGCCATATAGAGGAGGGAGAGGGTTTGTTTACTGCTGCTCCAGAGACCAGGACAAGGAGCAATGGATTCAAGCTGCAGGAAAGGAGATTCCACCTGAACCTTAGGAAGAACTTCCTGACGGTCAGGGCTGTCTGGCAGTGGAATATGCTGCTTCAGAGTGTGGTGGAATCTCTTTCTTTGGAGGTTTTTAAGCAGAGGCTGGATGGTCATCTGTCGGGAGTGCTTTGAGGGTGTTCCTGCATGGCAGCGGGTTGGACTGGATGGTCTGTGTGGTCTCTTCCAACTCTACATTTTTATGATTCTAGAACTGCCCTGGTTTGACAGGAACAGTCCTGATTATTTTGTCATCCCACTTTTACAGGTGCTTTTAAAGTGTTCCAGTTTTTCTCTCTTCCCACTTCTCCATTTGTCCTCAGCTTAACTTCAATTGCTGCAAACTGAGGTCAAAGTGCAAAAGTAGTTTGCATTGGATTAACTCAGCAGTGGGCAGTGAGGAGAACACGGAACATTGCCCCGTCCTATAGACTTAGCAAACTGCTGCATCCTCTCCTAGCTTGTGTGTTCTTCCTCATTAATAACTGTTTCCATCTTCAGCACTTTCTGATGTTGCTTGACAACCTCTGTCCTAGTTTTCATTCCTGAAATGGACATCATTGTATAGAATTCTGGGATGTCCAGTTTAGGTAGGGCCATTTAGAATGAGCTTTTGGGACACACTAAACTACAAAACCCAGAATTCTCCAGAATGTTGCCATGGCAATTCAAGTGGAATGTAGCACTGCAACAGTGTAGTGTGAGAGCACCCAGTATATTATTGAAACTGAGGACAGAACCAGGCATTTTTTCTTCTATTTTGTATTCATATTTTAATTCTTTGTAATCTAGACGTTTGCCTTTTTGTTTGTCTCTTAAACTTAGTATTTAAGGGAAATGGGAATCTATTCTCATTAGGAAGTGGCTTTAGCTGGATGGAAGAGCACATGTGTCATTTATGGAAATGTATCAGGTTCAGCCCCTGCCATCTCCATTTTACAAAGGAGCAACCAACTGATTATGAGAAAGGACTGTGATGGAGAGCTGCTGCCAGTCAAGTCAACAATGTGTGCATACAAATACTGCTCATACTGCAACAGTATTTGTAAACTGATCTAATACAAGCAGTTTTCTATGGAAAATAATTTCTCCCTCAACAGTAAACAATTCCCTACAAAAATCTCTATTCCTCTCACTCATGCATTTTATTTGCAACTGAAAATCTTTATTAGAGGTCTCCTCTGAGGAATCCATTGAGCTCTACTGGCACTGGCCAAAGTACCACCTTGAAGCCCCTTCCCATCAGAGCAGGGTAAGTAGGCAGCAGATCTGCCTTATTTGGGATCTACAGCCTCAAGGTGTCTGATGGCCTTAAAGTGGAATTTCCTGAAGAATCAGCATCTCTTTGCCACTCTTCAGGATGCATTCATCTGGCAATTGAGAAAGGCACCAGTCTCTGCCAGGAAATAGCTGAGCTGCCAGGTGGGATTGTGGTATAGTCTGAAGAAGTGTGTGAGGAACTGTCTGAGGTGTAGTCCAAAGAAGTGAATTCCCTGAGCTCTGATAGAAACCATAGGTTTAAACCTCTTCCCACAAATCCCCCCCTCCACTGCTCAGCTGTTCAGTGTGTGTGTGTGTGTGTGTGTGTGTGTGTGTGAGTATGACAAAGATGACAAGATGTGTCTGCGTGAGAGAGAGAAACTAAGATAGAGGGCTGGGGAAGTACCCACACTAATTCTGGTTATAGGTAGTGTAGGCATGCAGGCACCAAAAATTTCCCACTGAGACAATGTAGTCCTTGGATGAAAAAAAAATCATCATCAATACTGCTTTGTAAGAAGTTTATTCTCACTCTAAGACAAATTGACTTTGGGATGCAACAATGCAAATTGGAAAGGTAAGAGATAATTAAAACATTGGTTTTAGTTTGTGCTGTTTCAGAATGTGTGGGGAAACTGTATGTGATAAATGGTAGTACAGCCAGCCCTCCACATTCACAAGTGTTAGGGAGGCAGGAAATCTGCAAATGTGAAAAAATCACAAATCTCAAAATGTGTGTGTGTGTGTGTGTCAGTGGGAAGGGGGCTGAGGCATGGTGGGGAGAATGGACACCCAGAATCCAAACCAGGTCAGGGAAAGGAGAGGGAAAGGGGGAGGGCTGGCATTGTGGCTCTATACTTTCTTTCACCCATCTCCTTTCTTGGCTGTGTGCGTGGGCATCAAGAGAGGGTTTGTGGTGCTGAAAAATTGGGCCGCAAGCATCCTTTGCTGGCCAGGCAGCTGCCAGTGGAGGAAGAGGGGAAGGACCAGGGGCAGGTTTTTAAATGGGCTGCATGCCTTAATCCAGAGCTTTCCAAACTCTGTGTCGCGGCACATTAGCGTGTTGCATGCAGTGTATAGATGTGTCATGTGAACGTAATGAGTGGAGGGGCTGCCTCTTCCCCTGCTGCAGCAAGCCAGACCTGGGGAAAGGGGTTGCTTCTGCTGCTGCTGCTGCCCCAGGCCAAGGAAGACCCTGGTGAGGGCAGTGGTGGCAGGCCAGGCCTGGGTGGAGAGGCTGCCTCCACTTCCTACATTACTTACAGAATTACTATGTCATGAAATAATGCATGTCTAAAAAGTGTGTCACCAACATGAAAAGTTGTAAAGCTCTGCCCTAATCTGAGGGAAGGTTTCCCTGGAAAAGAAGCACCTGAAGTAGAGGGGCAGGGATTGGGGAAACTTGCAAATAATCAAATCTGTGAAAGTAAAACCTACAAATGTGGAGACCCAACTATACATGAGACAGGGCTTTCTCAAAAGCAGCAGCTCAGTTACAGAACTTCCTCTGAACTCCATCCTTGTTGAGCTTCTACTGAGTGGTTGAAACTGTATTATTGTGACACATGGCCTTTGGTTTTTAAATTGGTTTTAAAATTCCTTTTAAAACCATGCCTTTCATCTGTTTTATTGCACATCACTTTGGGAGGAGAAAAGCACTTAACAAATCTTCTTCCTAAATAAAATAAGTATGTTTAAATGTTCCATCATGTGACAATAACACTATACTAAGAAATTATAACTTAGCTGTCTCTTTGATAAAAGTGCACCCCGGAGACGGACACACATATTCTTGAACAATGTTCATGAACTTGGGAGTTATAAAGCTAAGCGTATAACTTTTTTAAGTAGCAAAATCCTTTGCGAGAGAAATCTATTTGTGCAGCAAAATACATTTCCAGCTCCCATACCACTGAAGGCAGAAGCTGGCCTACTTTAGAATATATTGCCTGTTGTTTTCCCTTGATGTGGTTAGGAGAATCTGAGGTACATATTTACTTAGCTGAAATAGTAGTATGCCTCATACCTCACTTCATCTATCAATAAAACAATATCACAACTTAAAACATGGAAGAATTACAATAAAAGAAATGTAATTACTGTCAGCCTGAAAATAGTATAGCATACAGGGGAATATTACTGCAGATAGGCCATAATTGCTAGCCAGCTGTACAGTAAAAGTGATTACCCCATCTCAAACGCTTTTCCCAAAGGGAGATTTTTTTTTTGCTTGCCTTTGGAAAGAACAGACAGTACGGGGTGCAAGACCTTCTTGGGGAGTAAAAGCAAATATGCAGCAATGTCAGAGGCCCTTTCTGCGCCCTTCCTTCTTATGGCAGTGTCTGGTGGGGATCCCTGCAGCAGCTCTGCCGGGAAGGGAGCACGACAGGAGCACTCCCCTCCGCACTAGCTGGCTCCCTACTGACGGAAACATGATGGCCACACCTCCCCTTTCTTCCGCAGCACAGCCAGGTACTTTCCTAGGCTGTGCTGGGGCAGGAAGTGCTGCCATTGCACTTCTGGGGCTTCCACAGCAGAGGTTTGTGTGGGAATGCTGGTGTGATTGCATGTCATTGACGGGGAAAACCCATCAACGATTTAACCTGGGATCGTGCGGCCTGGGAGCAGGAGAAGGACAGGATTGCAACGACATCATGCAGAAGCATTGTCATGGTCCTGTCCTTCTCCTGTCCCCATGCCAGGATGGGAGGGTACTGTCTAAAGGGCCAAAGAAAAAGTCCTTGTTCAATAATAATCATGTACTTTATTTCACAATTAAAGGAAAACTGGAGCTAGACATCCAGTTCTAACCCAAGTAGATTGGAAGATTCACAAGATATATCATACTGTCCAGAATTTCACTGATGAAAACCTGAATACACATGGCAGCACAACATCACAATATGGTCAACATAGAAGAAATAATTAAGGAAGCAGGACAGATAAATTGGGAGAAGCTACAGCATCTTGCTCTTGCCTGAGCTTGTGCAGAAGGTCAGATTCTGCTCCCCCTCTCCTCTCCTCCCCTCCCCCTCCCCTTTGCTGAGTTCATTGAGTGCAGACTGCTTTTGCACTTTGAGCACAGTTTGCAGCAAGTGAAGTAAGCTGAGGACAAAGGTGGAAGGTAGGAGGAGAGAAAAACTGAGATATTTTAAAAGCTGCTGAAAAAAGTGGAAGGACACAGGATTAAGTGGGACTGTTCATGCCAAATCAAGACAGTTGTGAGGAAAGGTTGGACAGAACCTAAGTCCAAATAAAATATACATGATGTACCTTTAAAGTTTGCACCTGAGAATGACAGTGGATGATGCAATCCTATGTAATACTTGCATGAATAATTGAGTTATGTAACCAGGGCAGGAAGGTTGCATCATACCTCTAGCAAGGGCTGCTAGAGTTGCATCTGCAATGGCTGTATATAAGGGGGTGTGTTCTAGCCCTCTGCCCTCTTGACGTCTGGAGAGCAGCTGGAGGCTATGTTCTGCATGCTGTTGAATGCTGAAAACTCTTGTATATACTGTATGTATGTAACTCAAGAGTAAAGCCTCCTGTTGGAAGATAACATTTGCATGGGAGTATTTTTCCTGGCTTCAAGATTTTTGCTGCTAAAAGTGAACACTCTGCTGGGATACTTCAAGCTGTGTGAGTAAACTCTGCTGTATGGTGTGTTTTTTTTTTAACACTTGACTCTGATGAACTGTCTTTTTGCCAGAGCTCAGTGCTGGAGGGAAGTGCTACTGGGGTTTTTGTGTAGTGCCCATCATCCACCATCCCTCTAACAACAGTTAGATAATATGGATATGGAGGTGTGTGTGTATAATTGTAATTTTAGAAAGCAGCATTTTAAAATTTACAAGCTGAGTCTCATTTTTGCAATAGTGTTTCTGTCTAAAGCACTAACCCTGTGATTAGACTGTCAGACTAGGACCGAAAAAGAGCTGTGCGTTTTCAAGTCATTTTGAAACTATGGTGATTCAAAGGCAAACCTATTGCAAGTTTTTTTTTTGCATGATTCATTAAGAGGAAGTTTGCCATTGCCATCCTCTAAGACTGAAAAAGTATATCTTGTCCAAGGTCACCCAGTGGGTTTCCATAGCTGAGCAGGGATTTGAACCCAGGCCTCCTGGAGTCTTAGCCTCACGCTACACCACACTGGCTTTCAGGATTAGAGAGATACAGCTTCAGAACTGTCAACGTTGCCTTATTGAACTTGGAGAAAGGATGGTATATAAATGGAAATAAATGGTAGCCTCAGCCAGGAGAGAAACAGCCTGGATCTTAAAGGAAGTTAATTTTTCTGATACTAATGGAGTTGAAATTTTATTGCCTAGATTTTACAGCTCTTTCTCTCCCAGTGCTCATATGACCAAAGAGGGGAGTGACCTCTGCCTGCACTGATATCCTTCCAGACCATCATAACTAACAACAGCAAAAACAACGTCTTGACAAAATGTAGGCTTGTGACTCTAACATCACAATTTTTTCTTCTTTTCCTGTATGAGTTTAAACACTCTTGTCTGATTAATAAGCTGGTGGAACTTCAAAAGCTTGCATGATGAATTTTGTGTATTTTTGGTTAGCCCAACAAAGGTATTGCTGTTTGTAGATTTTGGATGTTGTTGCTTTTGATATATCTCTGTTCTCTAGCGCAAGTCCTTTACACAGAAAAGTACTGAAATGGCATAAAAGCACAAAGCAAAAAAAAAAAGTCCATCATTTAGACTTCATATGTTCTTATTACTTCCAAAAAGAAACAGAAATTCATACATCTAATTTCTTCCCTCCCATGTCAAAGATTTCCTCTATATGTAAGTCTAGTGTCTTAGCATGAAGGCTACACTAGAAGCATAGGGCCATTTCCCAGACAGCTTGATTTCTGTACACAAACACAGGATAGTTGGGCAGAGAGGAGCTATATTCTATAACTCTGCAATCTTAAGAGGACTGCATCACATACCTTTTTTTTGAAAAAATATTTTTAATTGCTCTTAGACTAATGATGTGTCAGTGTGTGCTCTAAATTAGGGTGGGGATTGTGTGGCCATCTGGATGTTGTTGAACTAAATTCCCAATAGTTTTAGCCAGCATGGCCAATGGTAAGGAATGCTGGGAGCTGCAGTTCAACAGCACCAGGAAAGTCATATAATTCCTATTCCTGTTCTACATGTCTTGGGATAGGGCTTTTTGGTTATGTAACTCTGGGGGCCAGAGTATTATGGGTTTGAATCTATGGGTCTGGAGCCAAGTGAAACAAATGTAAACAAGCTACAGTTACCTCTACATGTTTGTTTCTATATTTATTCTTTGCATATGTGAACTTTGCACATTTGTTCATTGCTGTTTGTTCTTCATTATACCAAGATGTGAAAAGTTGGGTTTTCCAACTGTAAGGAAAAAGTTAATGTAGATGCCAAATTGCTTGCATCTTAGATACATAACAGTGATGGTCTGCCTGAAACATCCATAGAAGGAGAGCAACACAATATTTTTATTAGGATCATAAAGTGCTGTGCAAATGTCTAAGTTTACCAGAGTTGTTCTTCAGGTTTTCTGAAGAAGCAGGTTAGGGAGTAGGTGGGAAGAAGAGAGAAATACATTGGTAGGCATGATGGAAACCTTCCTTTGAAGTCCGAAATAGTTTTAAAATGGAATGGAGGAGATGTTTTGCAGATTCAATTTAATTAGACAGTGTCTGGTGTAAAAAGATCTCAGCATTCGGTAAGGCTGGCACAATGAACCAATTGTCACTCTCTTTAAAAATATAAAAGCCAGCGCTTACTTGAATCTGTCTGCCAGTAACTGAAACTCACATATTCATTGTGCGATAAAGAGCAGAAAAGCATGAAGTCCTCATATTATAAAAGCAAGTAGAGACTAGCACAATAAAGGCCCCCATAGGGTAGGCTTGCCTAGTGGATCGATGGCATCTCTCCTCCATTTCTCCATTTTAGGCAATGTTTGTCATTAGAAATGGTAGAAGGATATGGTAGATTCTGTCTCAGTCTTACCATTTATAATCTTGTCTGAATTTCAAGGGCACACATGGGTTTTAATGCTTCCCCTCCTCCCCTTCAATAGTTAATACTGGTCTATTTTTTTGTAGATATCCATCAAGCTTGGTTTATTAAGTAAATATTTTCTCTCCTGGAAGAATTCTACTATTAATAGCTCACCTAAGAATGTCATATTTTCCATATGCTTTACTTAGAAGTCCAGCAGCACTTTTCCAGTGCAAGGAAACTTTTCAATTTTGTCTCAAGAAAGCAAACTTTCTTCTCTTTATACATACTCAAAAAGAAAATGGTGCTGCCAATAATGTAAAGTGTCTGCCGTTTTGTGACCAAACCACCACACTGAAGTGAAATCTGTAGATCTGACTCTGCATACATTAACAATAACAGTACAGAAGACAGTACAGAAAAACAGAAAGGTTGGCCCAAATGGGCAGTTGGTACAGTCTTGGTTCATATGAGCTATGTGTTGTCAAAGGGAGTGCTTCCAGCTCAAGTTCTGGAGGATACTCAACGGGGGTCTCTTTACACTATTTGTCTGTGTGTCAGTTTCAAAGGTAAACAGGATTCTTAATTGCATTTGGCAGCTCATAAAAAACTCTACTTTGCTGCTTTTGTACTTTTGTTGTTATCTGGCCCAGATGTTTCCTTGCTCCACTCCCTTTTACCACAGTAACACCCCTCTTCTCACTTTAAAGCAAGGAAGTCTTAAAAACAGATTAATTTCAGCTTGTAAACACATTATGGGTGAGTGCTATGCATAAAGAGCAGACAAACTACGATATAGTGGCCATTAATGTGAGCATATCAATCTTGTCAGAAATCAGATTAGAGAATTAGTAACCACTGCTTTTGCTGGAGCTTCTTCATCAAACCAAAGAAACAGCTACAGAACCATGTTTTGAAAAAAGTGGAAAATACAGTAATCCCATCCTCACATTATTATTTGATCACTTATGTAGCAAAGTACACTTGTCTTGAAAAGAAAGCTAGTAGAGACTTAGAACAATTTGTACTTCTCTCTTTCATGACTAAGAGCCAGTTCACATGATCTTCAAGCAGGCAACAGTGTACACATGAAAGACAATTTACCATCATGATCACTATTATTTTATTTAATAATATTATGCTTTTCAGCCATAAAAACCCACTGTGTGACATTTGGCAAGTCCTACTTTCTTGGCTGTAGAAGGCAGCAATGGCAACTTTCTTCTAAATAAATCCTGCAAAGAATACCTTGTTTGGCCTTAGAGTTGAGAAAAGGCACATAATAACAACAACAGCTTCCCTCACCAGATCCAGATTTTCTTCACTGACCTCCTTCTTGGGAATGGTACATTGTAATGCAGAAAGCTCCTCCTTTCTTTAATCAGTAAAGCACAGCCTGTAGCTGTCTCAGTTTGGCAGAGACAGTTTGAGTTAATCGTCTATCATCCCACTTTTCCACCAATTTTTAAAACATCCCAGTTTCAGTTACTTCCACCCACTTCCTCTTTTGTCCTCTTGTTTACTTCAGATGCCGGAGACTATTTCTCCACTACACCGTTATAGTGTTATTATTCCACTTTCAACATTCTGTGGAATCCTGGGGTTTGCAGTTTAGGGTGGGGCATTTAGAATTCTGAACCAGAGAGTTCTTCAGCCTCAGTAAACTACAAACCCTAGAATTCCCTTCCCATAAGGCTCAGGCAAAAGTTAATTGCTGCAGCCTCCTCTAGCTGGTTTGGTTATTTTTCATTATTAGCTCTTGCCATCTTGACTATGGCCCTTTCCACACGGGGAAAAAAACCCGGCTTAGGGCGACTCACCCGGAGGTCGTCCACACCGTGGAGCGCGCTAGAGCGGTTTGAATAGTGGAGGTTCCACACCTCAAACCGCGCTAGCGCGGCCGCAAGGGGTGGCGCGGCGCGTTTTTTAAAAACCACATTTTATGAGGTTTTTAGGAAACGCGAGCGCGCTAATCCATTGCAGCGCCCCGTGTGAAACTGCAGGGACGCGCTAGCGCGTCCCTGCAGAGCTGCCCAGGGGCGGGCTTCCGGCTGGCACGCTGCCCTGTTTGGCGGAGCGCCGCCGGAAGTCGCCGGCCGCCATTTTGGGCGCCGCCGAACGCTGCCGAAACTCGCCAGCATGTGGAGCGGCGAACGCGCGCTCCCCGCAGGGACGGAGCAACCCGTTTTCAGGTAAGATCCGTCCCTGCGTGCGCTGCCCCGTTCCCCCATCCCCCGTGTGGAAAGGGCCTATGTTTTGGTATTGCTGGACCCCATGTGTTCCAATTTTCACTTGTTATATGTTGGAGAATGTAATGTGCAAAGTTCAGGTGAAACTCTTGGCAAAGACCCGCATTATTCCATTTGCCTTTTTGTGGCTGCTCTTTGGAAGCATCCTGCAAACACTTGCAAATCCACCAAAAGACTTTAGTCTGTCAACAGTTTGGCAGGACAGACCTTGAATATTTTGGGGTTCTTGGGGGTAGATGGAGATAGTGCATAGTTCTTAAGAGTGCATGTGACCTTGTGTGATCTGAGAGCTTCCTTCAGTGTCTTTAGAAGCGATCCTAGGATGTCCATTTTCATCACACTTTGTTTCATTGAAAAATCACTATCTCAGTTGACCTCAGTTGGGCCTATTCTGCACTTTGAAGATTGCCTTGTTTCAACCAAGAGTAAATAAATATGTGAAGTGTTACTTTTCCTAAGGGGCTCTAAATTGTGTGAGGTCTAAAGTCCTCAATATGTACCAAAATTACAATGCAGAACAACTTTGGCGGGTTTGAGAAAGATCTGCCACAAATATTCTATTCAGGCTTTTGAAGGGGGACTTTAACATACAGTAGAGAGAGCAGGCCTGCCTGCCTACCCCCTTGTCTTCACTCTCTTCATGTAAATATGGAAAACCTGAGTTTCAGCAATAACTCAAAAGCTCAGTTGGGCCAGGCTTGGCAGGTAACCCGTGCCAAATATTTTGACTTTCCTATCTCCACCCCACATTTATAAAAATAACTTAGACCAAGCCCAATATTTCCACTGTTCTTCAATCATTCCCTTTTTAAATGGAAAATAGCCTCAGCACACAGCACATCCCAACTCAAGGTAGTTTAGTTTTCATAGAATCACAGAACCATAGAATTATATAGCTGGAAAGGACCACAAGGGTAATTGAATCCAACCCCCTGCCATGCTGGAATATTTAATGAAAACATTCCTGACAGATGGCCATCCAGCCTCTGTTTTAAATTTCCAAAGGAGGATACTCTACCATGCTCAGAGACCATGTATTCCACTATCAAACAGCTCTTACCATCAGGAAGTTCTTCCTAATGTTTAGATAGAATCATTTTTTCCTGTACCTTGAAGGCATTGCTCCATGGCCTAGTCCCTGGAGCAGCAGAAAACAAGCTTGCTCCATCTTCTGTATGACATCCTTCAAATATTTAAACATAGCATCTTGTCACCTGTTAACCTTCTTTTCTCCAGGCTAAAAATACCCAGCTCCTTAAGCTGTTTCTCAAAGTGCATGGTTTCCAGGCCTTTTACCATTTTGGTTGTCCTTCTCTGGACACATTCCAGCTTGTCAATATCCTTATATTGTGGTGCTCAGAACTAGACACAATATTCCAGGACAAGTTTGACCAAAGCAGAACAGAGTGACTTCCCTTGACCTAGATGTGAGAAATAGCTGAAAAGACTCATAAAACAATTTAGCACAGGATCAGCTGAAGCATTAATGTTTATTAAAAGTACGTTTCTGCAGAAGCGGATGCTCCCCAGAGAGGACACACCACAGTATTGAATACCTCATATTTTATCCCCTGTCCCCGCTGCAGGTTTTCCCTCCCCTGGGATCCCATTGGATAGGACCCCAAAGGTTACAGCTTATCAGGATCACCTAAGAAGTTACACTTTCCCTTCCCCATATTTACAGTATGAGTGATCACGCACTAATCACGCATTTCCCTCGTGTATCCTTAATTCTCATTAGCAGTTTCAAAAGGCCCTTGGTATAATCACCCTAACAGTTTCTAACTACCCCTACTTCTAAACAATGCTGACCTTTTTTCTTATATTCCTTATCAACCAGTTTACTCCTTACAGACAGCATTGTCCTGTCTGGTGTGTTGTTATCTGAAACACACCAGCCACCCTAAACATCCAAGGTCTTGGAGGCCCTCTTTTGTTCAGCTGCCAATTTTAGGAAGCTGTTTTCTTAAATGATTTCTGCACTACAGTGTTAAAGTGCTGCTATTCTACTTTCAACCTCCTATGGAATCCTGGAATTTGTAGTTTAGGGAGGAGCACTTAGAATTCTTAGCCAGAGACCTCTTTGGCCTCAGTAAACTACAAACCCCAGAATCCCATAGGAGGTTGAAAGTGGAACAGCAGCACTTTAACACTGTAGTGAAGAAATGGCCTAAGACTTAGGCCCTTTCCACACCGGGCTATTAAAACGGTGCAGAGCGACCTCCAACGGAGGTCTTCTGCACTGTAGAGTGGACTGGGGCGGACTACTTTTTGTAGTTCCGCACCTCAGTCTGGTTCAGAGCGACCGGAACTGGTCGCGCAGCGTGCTTTTTAAAAACCTCTTTTTAGAAGTTTTTAAAAAGCATGGAGTGCGCAACTCCGTGTCACTCCGTCCCCGTGCTCCGGTGCAGATTTGCAGGCACGCACAAGTGTGTGCTTGCAGATCTGCCGGGAGCAGGCTTTAGGCTGGCGAGCTTCTCCGGTTGGTGGAGAGCCTCCACCAACCGGAAGCCGCCATTTTGGATGCTGGAGCAGTGCGGAGCAATGCACTTGCACTGCTCCTCGTCCCGACGGACTCGCCCGGATGCTGAAGAAGTCCAGTGAGCAGTGTTTTTTCACGGTTCCTTTTCCCACGTGCAGAAAGGGCCTTAGTGTATTACAGAAGCTCAAATATAAAGTATACTGAAATGTGTAAATATATCTAAAATATGTGTTATACATACAAGCTAATATATATGCTTCTAATATAGGTTATTAATACTATATACCCAGTGCAGAAGCTGAAATAGATTTCACTTCTCTCACTAGATACTTCCCTTGACCTAGATACTATACTCCTATTGATGTAGCCTAGAACTGGTTCTTTCCATAATATTCTGGCTATAATCTTCAGCAGTTGATGTACTCCTGCTCTCAAAAATACTGTTTCCCTTCTTCACATCAGTGAGTTCAAAACCCTCCTGATCACGTTTCTGACTCTTAGTGAAAACATTTCCAACTGCTATGAGGTGCAACCTGTCACTTCCCAGAAGTCCATCTTTATGAAACTGCACACCATGCTTCAAAAAAGCCAAGCTGTTCCTGGCAGCACAATCTGCAGAGCCAGTTGTTCACTTCTACTGTTTTTCTCTCTCCTCCTGAGCTGTGTTCTTCAATTGGGAGACAAAATGACAACCTGTGCATCAAAGGTCCTTCAGCTTCTTACCTGGAACCTCATAATCCTTTTTGATCTCTTGAAGGCTGTTCTTTGCAGTTTTGTTGGTTCTCATGTGGACCAAAAGGAAGGAGTAATGGTCATTGGACATGATTAGTTTTGTCAGCCATTATGTTACATCGTGGATCTTTGCCTCAGGGAGAAAACACGCCTCATGAGATATCCTGTTTTGTCCACAAACCACTGCTTTTGTACTCCTCAGTAGGGGGTCCTCTACCACCGGCACACACCACAAACCCATGCACTGAATCTTCCAAAGTATCCTGCACATTCTCTGAAGACTGACACTATTGCTCTTGGCTCCTGTCCCTCATCCTCACTGATAAGGGAGAGTGTTTTGAACTGATTCTGTAACTCCAAACTAACAGAAAGATCCCTAATCCTTCTGCTTCTGTGTGCCTCATTCCTCCAAATCACCTCCTGTGTTTGGGAACTGACCTCCTCCTCAGAGACATTCCCTCTGTGTTCCTCCTCCCGTACAGTCTGTTCTCCTCTGTTCATGAAAACCTCATGCTCCCTAATATGCTGATGAGTGGATACACACACTTCAAGTTGCAGGACCTTCTCTTCCAGCATGGCAGTCACCTTGTACTTATTGCAGGTGTAGTTATCCACAATCTCTGGCAAGAACACAAACATACCACAGCTGTTGCAGGTGACTGCACAGCTCCCTCAACATCTGTATTCATTAGTCCTAGGTAGGCACTGAAACAGACCCCTGGGCCTCCAGTGCAGAACTCCCCCACTAAACGCCCATGTGAAATGCCTCTTGACCTTGCTTTCCAACCATTCAGATCTCAATGATTCAGATACATGTTTTGGAAACTGAACTGTTGAGATACATGTTTTTTGCACCTCTATTGGCAACGTGTGAAAGTTAAACCAAGTTATCTATTAAGTTTTTCCATGTCCTCTTTCTTCCTGCATCACTCTAACCTGAAGTTTTTACTTCTTCTCTTTTGCCTTTATCTAAACATGCATTCAGTTATAAACATGTGCTTGTAAAGAAAGCTACTAAGCTTATATCTATTATTGTTAGACTCTGTGTGTGTGTGTGTGTGTGTGTGTGTGTGTGTGTATGGGGAGAACTGGTACTTGTTCAGCTTCTTCCTTACCAATTGATTAGTATGCTTGTAAGATCCAGTGCTATCTTTCACATTTTCTAACACCTCTGGCACCTGTCTCATGAATTATGGCACCTGTATCTCTACATGTGTACCATTTTGCTTTCAGTAACTGAACCATCTACATGTATACACCTGTACCATTCTCCACTGTTCTATAGGTTGGTATCAGAATTATCATGGCAATGATCAAACCATTTGTCAGTGATGCATTTAAGTCTTTTACTCCAAGCATTTAGTATTCTCGGAGCAGGGGCATCTGGCTGAATTTCTGCAACCAGGAGAAAAGAGCAACCATGGCAGCCTGCAGAATATGCAGCAGAAATCCAATAGGTATTGCTGGCATATGAGCACATGAACTTAGTACCTGGCACCTACCCCCTGAGAACACAAAGATGTCTAATCCCCTAAGTTGAACCCCGACTTCTCTGGACATGTTCCATATGCTGCATTTTTTTCTGTGTGTTCACTTTAGGTTTGAGACAAAGCATGTGTATACCATTTTGCTTTCAGTAGCTGAAATGCTTGTGGGTCATGCTTGGGTGCAGAGAAGCTGTCTAATGTGGCATGTGCATGTGTGTGTAGGCATGTATGTGTAAAAGAGAAGCACTGTAAGCACAGTCAGTGAATGGTACGCAATGGCTGCAATCCAACATCCTCTCAGCGCAGCATAATTATCAAAATGCAGAGGTACAGTACAACACCAGTACACAACTCCTGTGCAGAACACATTTTGTTGCACAAAATATGTCAATGATGGGGCGCCATTGTACAATGGGCAATGGATAATAGGCAACATGCAATGTGCAATGTGCAACTGCAATGCTTATGTGCAACTTTGCTTCCCCTGCTGCCAGAATACAGCTATTGTGCTATGGCAAATAATTCATCCCCCACACATAGTGTGACTTATACATGTGGAAACCCACTGGGTGACCTTGGGTGCATCACACACACTCAGCGCAAGAAAATCCTGGGGCAGGTTTGCCTTAGAGCCATCATAACTCAGAAGTGACTTGAAGGCACATAACAACAACAATGTCACCAACAAGATTCTGGCCAGGGTGTGAGGATTCTTTGTGAAACACTTATCCCAGTTCAATCTACAGAGTGCATGAAATAGGGGGCATTGTGAAAGTCAAAAGAGAGTAACAAATACTTGGGTCTTCTCTATGCAGATGGGAATTTAGGGCAGTGATTGAAGGAAAGCTATTCTTCACAATGCTTAAATAGTCCCAATTATGTGGAGAGAATTGCTTGCAGAACTTCTAAGGCAGGGGAGGGAAACTGCAACCTGTGGGCTTCATGTCCTGCCTACAGTTTGTTTTTTTATGGTCCCCACCAGAGTCCCCAAAGCACCCCCACTCTCAAGAAATATTTTTGAGGGGTGGAGATTAGTTGCTTGACCTTCCCCAGGACTCATCTCACACGCCAGAAAAAATAGTGGAAAAAAACAAATAGACAACTGAAAATAAAGATCAAGTTTACTTTTATTTCCAGTTTCTTTTTCTGCCATTTGCTTTGGTGATGCAGGCCACCACAGAAATATAGAGAAAACATTGCCTTCCACATTCTCTGCATTTCCCCATCCCTATTCTAATATCTGCTCTCTTGCCAACTAACATTTTAGTGGACTGTGGTTGCTTCAGAATTAGCCAGCTGATCTGATGATGATGATATAGTAATCGCTGACATGTCTTACCCTCCCCCGTTGATATAAGCAGTCTAGAGAAGGGTCAGGATATTTAATAAGGAAAGCATGACATATTGACAAGTGATATCACCAGTGAGTAATGACATCGTATCTGATGACAACATAAGTGATGTGTTTACTTTTTAGAAATGATGTGTCTCATATTTAGATAGATACTTAGATATTTAATATTAAAATAGTAATTTAAGAATAGGATTAATGGATTAATGGACTAGGATAACTGTAAAGGGAAAGAAGTTTTGTATTGGACAATATGATTCCTTTCTGACCAATTATTTCTGTAATTTTTTGTTATTATGAATATATATATATGAAATTAGCCAGCTGAGCATGTGCTATTGTGAGAACTTGAACAAACACTGGTGATCCTGGAGCAGAGATGGGAATTGTGGTACTCTAGATGCTGTTGAGTCTTACCCCACAGCAGCCCTACCTAGAACAACAATGGTGAGAAATGCTGGGAGTAGCAGTCCAAAGATATTTCAAGGGCCGTATGATTCTCACCCATGTCCTAGGGACTAGTCACTGACAAGCACAACTCTGCTTCCACCATTCACTGTGGTTGATTTTATCTCCACAGTTAGGCAGATAATGTGCCAAGAACTTATCACAATGGATATCAGTGTTGTACTCAGATTTGTGACATTTAACAGGTTGACTTCGATTTTGCTTTGCAAAGGTTTGTATGAAAAGGAAGCGGAATATAAATTTGATAAATATGAAAGAATTGGCATCAGTTTTAAAAATTGTCTTACAAGATCTCAATGATCAAAGGCATCAGTCTTCACTGAATCACATTGAGTTGCCAGGTAATTTTTAAGAACATTAAAGAAGTTCTTTTTTTGCATCTTTCATTGAGATTTGGCCTCCATTCCCCACGTTAAACTGCAGGTATTTACCCAGCCGAGGGCAAATCTGCACAGTACTATGTGAGCAAAATTCACATTTTCCTTGTGCATGTGCATGCAGCCATTGCATTTTAGGATCACATTTAGTGGATATCCAAACAGTGGAAAACAAATCCTCAGGACTTGGAATTGAACGAAACTTAAGAAGTGTATGTATGTGTGGAAACACTGTTGAATAAACATGGCACTTAAAAATGTATTGGATATTTTTCATTACCTTCAAGTATTTATCATAAAACGGACAGCTTCACATGTTGTAAAAAGATCTCTTTCAGCTTGAGAACGCTAACCAATGTTCTTTTTTTATTAATTAAAAAAAAGTATTTCTAACATAAAATTTTTGAAAGATAACACATACATGCATACCTATGGAAAACAATTCATACTTAAATAGGAAGATCTTTAAAGGTGAAACTTACATATAA
Source organism: Iguana delicatissima (assembly GCA_948472985.1). Taxonomy (NCBI): domain Eukaryota; kingdom Metazoa; phylum Chordata; class Lepidosauria; order Squamata; family Iguanidae; genus Iguana; species Iguana delicatissima. Next base: position 1,376 of record CAOKZL010003470.1, on the reverse strand, counting down.
TAAATATAATTCTAATAGTTTAATAATATGTATAGTATTTAACCTATTTTACCAAGTCTTAGTACATATTTACACAACTTTGAACTTCTTCTCTTCATTTCCAATCCTTCTTCTTCCTCTCTGGCTTCCTAACTAGGTTGTCCTTAGGATAACAGATTAGCTGAATAACTGAGGATCCGTTTCCTTTCTTTGAATACATCAGGTTTCTACTGATATTACCTCTATATATAACATTGAATTTAATGCTCTTATTATATAATCATATTATTTATATTGCAGATAATTGACATAAGCTAAATAGAATTCATATCTCTCTTCGTTTATCTCACTCTGCATATCTTTTTCTTCAGTCTATAAAGCTTGCTACCATCAAATCTCTCCATTTACCTTTAATAAATTGTGTAATTGGTTCCTGTTTTTTTTTTTTAACAAACTTCCCAAGAGAGTTCTCTCTTATTAATGTTGTCATCTTGTCCATAATTCCCATATTATATAGATTTAATTCCCAGTCTTCTATCTGCTTTTTTCCAATTTTTAGCATAATTAATCCTTGCAGCGGCAGTTATGTAAAATAAGACTTCGTCATATTTTTTTCCCAATTCCTCTTCTGGCATTCCCAGTAGATACATTTGTGGTGACATGTGAAATTGTATTCCCAAAATTTTTTCAATTCTCAAATGTATTTGTTTCCAATATTTCCTTGCTTTTCGGCATGTCCACCACATATGATAGAAAGTGTCCTTCTCACTTTTACACTTCCAACATTTGTCACTACAGTTGTAAATCTTTGCCAGTCTCTTGGGAGGGAGGTACCACAGTAGATGCATTTTATAAATATTTTCTTTTAAATTCTGCATGCTGTGTATTTCAATCTTCTCTTCCAAATCTTTTCCCAGTTCATTAACTCGATTGTATGGCCTAAGTTTTGGGCCCAATGTAACATTGGTTCTTTGACAACCTCTTCTTCAGTATCCCATCTTAATAAAATTTTGTATATTTCAGATATTATCTTAGATTTCTTCTCCAATAATAGCTCATCAAAGGTTGTCCTTTCTGTTTGAAGACCATTTATTTTCAATTCCGTTTTAAATTTTTCATTTAGTTGTCTGTATCATAACCAATGGCAGTTGATGCCTTCTTTTCTTAATTCTTCCTGTGATTTTATTCTGGTAGAGCTGCCATGGATTTTTATTAAGTCTTTATATGTTATCCATCTGTCATATAAGATATTCTCTCTTTTATAAAATGCTTCCTGTGGTGACAACCATAAGGGTGTTTTTGGATATATCCTTAGCCTACATTTTTTCCAAATTTTTAATATTGATCTTTGTATAAAATGGTTATTAAAGTCACTATGGACTATATCTTTATTATAT